>JACXGM010026577.1:0-14821 GCA_016801145.1 Umbra pygmaea
TCAGAGTATGAATCTATAGCCTGTATTAGTTTAGCCTCAATGTCAGAGTATGAATCTTTGCTGTCCACTGAGAGCAAGTGACCATGGTGACGTTGTGGTACCGCTCCATGATGTAAGGATGGCTAGACACAAAGCTAATCCACCTCTCCTTAGCTGTTGGACACCAGTATGTGCCCCCTGTAATCTGAGGTAACACATGCTTCTCTGGCCCCCGGCTGCCACATAGAGGACATACAAGGAGGTGTAAAATAAATATAAATAAATAAACATTTCCATTTTTATGTTAATTGGGCTGTTCCATATTTGTAAAACAACAGGCGGAAAACAATATCAAATGGTAAACGGATTGATTTCATGCCGGCTTTACATTTCCTTGTCAGGTTTTGTTTCTTTTGTGAAAGCGATACAAGCGTTTAATTTACAGCAGAGTTGCAGTCTGAGTCATAAATATCCTGGATAATCACCTCAGACACAGTCTGGCTGGTGATAGCCATGATATATTTTCTAAAGGTTAACCCACTTGTGTGACCTGTTTGAGGAAATTTACAAAATAGCTGGGTAGAGTGTTTACAATATTTTCTTTTCCAAGTAATGACAAATGCTCTGTCATCGTGGCTACTGAGTTCATTAATGAGCTTTCTTGTTGTTATTACCTAATAAAAACAAAGCAATAATATTTTTATTAAATGTGATTTTTTTATGTCACTACCTACCTCATGGTATTCATAACTACCTTAGATCAGTGACTACACACCAGTGTTGGTGGCTTGGCCTGCGTTGTGTTATTCTCAGTGTGATTAAGGAGCTGTTTTATTGCCTATTAGTGGCAGAAGGGACATTTGTAGTTAATCAGTTTATAGTGTCCTAATTGCCACTCTCTGTGCACTGAAGTGAACTACATTCAACCAGGGTTGACACAGCAGTAGTCAGCAGTGTTTCAGTTTGTACAGAATGGGATGAGATTTCAGATGTTAAGTTGTAATTGAACACACCAGAGGTAATTAAAAGTTTGGGACAGTGCCTAACTCCGGTCTTGTAAATACACTTGTTTTTCATTAATGCAAATTGTTTATAATATAGTCAATAACACCCTGCCTCTGTTTTATAAAGCAGGCAGTTAGTTGATGATACCATTTACATTTTAATCATTTGGCAGATGCAAATATTCAGAGTGACTTACTGCACAAAGAGTG
Source organism: Umbra pygmaea (assembly GCA_016801145.1). Taxonomy (NCBI): domain Eukaryota; kingdom Metazoa; phylum Chordata; class Actinopteri; order Esociformes; family Umbridae; genus Umbra; species Umbra pygmaea. The sequence goes on from JACXGM010026577.1 coordinate 1,194, forward strand.
CATTCATCTCTGCATAGGTGAGACAGCCTCATATCACAGTCATAGAAAGCCCATTCAGTATAGAAGTAAATTATATTTTTGTTTCTTTTTTTGTCTGTCTCTATCTCTGTAGAAATTACTGGTTTTGGGTGGTGTTGTGAGCGAAATAATTGTTGAAAAATTATTGTATTTTATGACCTACAGTTAGTAAAAACAGTGTTAGTATGAGATGTAAAAAATAACAGAAGAGAACAGTAAGTACATTATCCAAGTCAAAATGAAGAAATGAAGAAAACGAAAGAACAGTAAACATAAAATGGTTACTAAGTTACACTAATAATTTTATATTACACTGATTATGCACTAGTCAGATGATAACCAGTGCACAGCAAAATCACCAGTGTAGCACTTTTAGAGTTGATTTAACACTGGTGATTTTCCTGTGTAGGCGTGAACCAGGGACCTTTATGGTCAGAGTGACTTATAGTCCAAAGACTGCATTTATCTTTGCATAGGTGAGACAGCCTCATAGACAGATGATAACCAGTAGGCATGAACCAGGGACCTTTATGCACTAGTTAGATGATAACCAGTAGGCATGAACCAGGGACCTTTATGCACTAGTTAGGTGATAACCAGTAGGCGTGAACCAGGGACCTTTATGCACTAGTTAGATGATAACCAGTAGGCATGAACCAGGGACCTTTATGCACTAGTTAGATGATAACCAGTAGGCATGAACCAGGGACCTTCATACCCTGGTTCACGCCCACTGGTTATCATCTAACTGTTAGATGATAACCAGTAGGCGTGAACCAGGGTATGAAGCAGAATAGCTTCCCAGAGCTGCTGTTTTGATGCGAACTGCCTCCCAACCTCATAGATCTTTTTTGAGGATGCTCCAAAGGTTCTCAATAAGGTTGAGGTCAGGGGAGGATGGGGGCCACACCATGTGTTTCTCTCCTTTTATGCCCATAGCAGCCAATGACACAGAGGTATTCTTTGCAGCATGAGATGGTGCATTGTCATGCATGAAGATGAATTTGCTACAAAAAGCATGGTTCTTTTTGTACCATGGAAGAAAGTGGTCAGTCAGAAAATCTATATACTTTGCCAAGGTAATTTTCACACCTTCAGGGACCCTAAAGGGGCCTATCAGCTCTCTCCCCATGCTCTCTCCTCCTTGCTGATGTCGCAGCCTTATTGGGACATGGTGGCCATCCACCAACCATCCACTACTCCATCCATCTGGACCATCCAGGGTTGCACGGCACTCATCAGTAAACAAGACTGTTTGAAAATTAGTCTTCATGTATTTCTGGGCCCACTGCAACCATTTCTGCTTGTAAGCATTGGTTAGGGGTGGCCAAATAGTAGGTTTATGCACAACTACAAGCCTCTGGAGGATCCTACACCTTGAAGTTTGTGTGACTCCAGGGGCACCAGCAGCTTTAAATACCTGATTACCTGATAATTACCTCATTATGCCTTTATTTGCATGAAACCGTCCATAAACTCACAAGTTCAATGGTTGCAAGGATTGTGACGGTGATATCAAAGAAGGGGTCCTATGTTTACATGTAACTTGCCCCATTGAGATCCATTGCTGGATTGAAATAGCTTTTGAGTTCAGTAAATATGAGGTCCTAATGCTGAAAATTCAACAAATGTTTTCAAACTCTGTTGTGCATAAGTATTTGGAAGAGTGCATTTTGAGTTTTAATTGGGTGGTTTGTTCAATGATATTCGACTTATACCATAACAGTTGGTGACTTGAAATTTATACTGAATGTCATTTGCATTATATTGCAATAATTTGAAGCGCTGTGTGTTGAGTAAATTTTGTGTTTTTTTGGAGAAAATAGTGGTTTGTCTTTTCCACATCTTCAATATTCTGCCTGCAATTTAAGTCATTTTATCTCAGTTCTACACTCTGGTGAGTTGAGGTCTGTTGCCTTTGTAGGGCAGTGAATTCCTGAATCTGTTATCCTTCCTCACTTGTACTCACTGAGGTTCTGTGTTGGTTAAACAAGGAGTGTGATAAAAATCAGACAGCTCTGCAAAATTTGCTTGATGGAAGCATGTGATCACTCTCCACCATGGTGTGGCTTAACAATCGAACAATCAGGAGGTTAATAGATCAAATTTGTTGTTCTGTCCTTGAGCAAGGAACTTAACCCTAATTGCTCCCTGTGTGCTCATTGTGCAACTGTTTGAAGTTTGGGTTAAATACTGATGTCTTGGTCGGACCTTGAGTACAAACTGACAACTGTTACTTTGTATCTCCTGACGTTTCTCATTCCTTAATAATAACTCAAATGGATCAATGGAAATAAGTGAATTAATTCGGTGCAAATTTGCTACGTACAGTAATACTGATAATGAGGAATAGACAATGTCAGCTTGTTGCTATGTTTAAACATCAAGGAATGACAGTTTGTGTATTTGTTTTTGTGTATGTTGTGTATGTAACAAGTTGTGTATGTGCATGGCTAACGGCTTTTCTTTGCACAACGCAATGCATGTAACTACAGTAGATCCTCAGCCATGTTATGTTGGTCAATTACCACAAACCCTCAAAAATACTTGCTATTTTAAACTGGTTTTCAGTGTAAATAAAACAGTGTATGTTTTGCCATACTGATAGTGTACAGCCTCATCATGGCTATCATCCTTTTTTGTTCAAACCACCTGGTTAATAAGTAGGTATATATAATGCACATGGCATGTGTACAACACTCCTTTTCAATTTAAGAAATTCAATATAATATCCAAAGCTTTAGTTAAATTAACATGCACCTGGTGTTTGGTGGAAACTTAAAAGAGCCAATGTTGATGATTCCTCTTTTTTGTGACAACCCCCCTCAAACCCCAGCGTCATTAGGAACTTGGTATGCAGACACTGAGACTCGATGTCATTTCACATGACTGCCAATGGGACTGAATGTCAGCTGAAATGATACTTTCTAATCAAAGGCTGCTTTGCAGAAGAGCTCCCTCTGATCATCAAAAACAAGTCAGATTCTCTTTAGAAATACATAGCCAGATGTACCTACACACAGAGACACTTGCACCCACACACACACGTTTACATAGCGATCAAAAGAGACACCGAAATTGACTACCCTTAACACTTGCTTAAACACCCCTTCTATACACAATCACTTTGAATCAAACCTTTAGCTAAAATGTATATACTCTATATTTCATATATACTGTACCATTGGGAAAATAAGAATTTTATTATATCAATAAAACTAGTCAGAGTCCGCATATTTATTAACAATCTCATTCTGATGCAGTCTTGAACACAGTCCACGTGATCAAAACAGTCCTGGAGTGTGGCCTCTGATTGGCTGTTGCACTTCTGAATTGTTCTAATGGTCACCGCCTCTCTCTTTAATCATTGCCAATAAGATTGAGCTAGTAGAATGGAGTCATGATTTGATTTGTCGAAGGGTGGTCGCAGAAAATGTTTAGGCATGACGAAATGGCGAATAGCAGTAATGCTGCGTTCCATTATTCTCAACGATCCGATTCGGCCCTCTGATATGACGTCACTTCCACAGTTCAATTCTGGTATGTTTTGCGTGTCACATGTTTTGGGAAGTCCCTATTTAAGATCAAATTGATCAGGTAAAGTGAGTTCATATCTTAACAGTAACCTATTAAAAATTTGAAAGAGTAAAGGAAATACCAATCATGGTCAAGAGTAAGATGTGACCTTGGTTTATCTGATAGTTTGGTCTTAAGTAGGGACTTCCCAAAACTTGTGAACTCAGAGTTACTCAGAAAAGTACTTTTACTCAAGTAAATGTTCATCTCTGCCTAAGACCAAATCAGAAACTATCATAAAATGCTGAGCCTCCTCCTAATAAACGCAATTTAATTTGTCACTTGAATTCTGCAAACTCTATCGTTGATCTGAGGCTACAGAGTAAAACAGCTCATTTTACAAGTATTGGTCCTGGATGGAATTGGGAAAGCTACATATTTGCAGGGATATATATTCCCAAGCATCTTTTTTGGTTTTTGAAGATATGCTAACATCTAAATTGATCTTTAACAAGTCCTTCCTCTCAAACACAAGTTGCTTTAGAAGTAAAAGTTGTTCTTGGTTTTTGTTTTTGTTTGCCCGATGTAGGGTCAGGTCGATTGTATTCTAATAATGAATAGACTGCTTATGCATATCCGCTAATTGTTTACGAGCTGCCAGTCAGAGGTTCAGCTACATTTTTAGTTGTCTATCTTTATTTCAATACCACAACATCGAACATCCTACAATATTACTGTGATAAATTTTACTGATGGACAGCCATCAGCCAATCACTGTGGGCATAGTACGTAAGCTTGTTCATGGAACATTGCATCATCCATAGCAAAGGGTCAACCACGCCGTTAATCTTAGCTTAAGAGTTCTCAGAATTCCTTACTAAAAGTTGGTCTCAGCAGCTCTGTGAATAGGTTTTTAGAGGTATCTCTTAGCTAAAAACTTTTACTGCTGTTTAGGACACCTCTTAGTGTTAAGATAAAATGTTTTGTGAATACGGGCCCTGATTTTTAACCCACGACAAGCTCTGCCTATTAGATCCTGATTTTAATTTGACTGTTTCTGCAAGTTTCAGAAAATGGGGAAAAACTCTTTCATCTTGCCTGTGGTGAGGTTGAAAGGTATACTTGCAGTTGTGGAATATCACGTTTTCCAGGTCTCAAAATTTAACATTCATTTTTAAACAACAGGCCAAGTTTTCAACTGACAAATGTGAACCACAGATTATTAATATGTGCAGTTTACATGGAAATGCCAAAAACTAAAGCCAATTTTTCCCAGCTCATGAGTCGTGAGAGAAACACCCAGAAGAAAAAAGATTTTTGCTTGGATCATCAAAATAAATATTTACGCGATCCACCACCACAGATGATGCTGTGGTTTTCTTTATGGCTTTATCCTCTGAATGGTTTTAAGATACAAATTATTATTCCCATCACTGAAAGATGAGAATACCTGACAGGAACACATGCAGCGTTTCTTCTGTTTCAATCCCCAATCCCTGCAAGCCAAGCTGGAATCATTGGAAATGATTAGACTACACTAAATCAGAATAAAGCATAATTAATTCAGATTAAAAATGACTGCTTGATAATCTCTTCGACTTCCAAATCATCTCTGCCTCTTTGAAGCCACACTTCTGTAAGATTGAAATACTTTTAAACTGATTTGTAATTCACTGCCATAGGCAAACATATAAAAGTAAAAGAGAATTTCTGTGTTTGCAAAATAATTTAAACACTTCAAATGAGTCACAAGGTCACAGGTATTGGGATACATTTGGGAACTGTGTCATACAGAGCAAAATCACCAGTGTTAAATCAACTCTGAGAGTGTTATATAAACACTCTCATTGTCTATATAGCCCCAGTGGAAAGTATATAAACACGAAGAGTCGAAGAGTCGAAGAGTTGATTTAACACTGGTGAGTTTGCTGTGTAATATGCCATATTATTACTAATACTTGCATTGCATTTGCATTACACACATGGGTTAATGATTATTAGTTCTCGTGCTGGCCTAGTATAAAGATAAGGTTGGGTAGATGGGCGCCTGCTGTGTCACCTGTCCGCCCACTGTTTTTCACATGGATGTGGGGGGAGAAAGGAAGCAGTTTGACGGACAGGGTAGAGATAAGGGTCGAGACTGCACCATTTGATGGATTTATTATTGTGTCATGAAAAGGTCACCTGGACAGTGAGGTATGATCTGAAATCCAGTTATCTGTCAATAACAATCCATCCTGTATTACTATTATCATATCATTGCCATTTAAACATGTGGCTCTGTCAACGTGTCTGAAAAGTCACGCCGACGGCAATGCATCTCAAGCCAAATATTGTTAGATATTTCCGGTGATAAAGATACTGTGTAGCGCTTACTTATAGTGATGGATATGGTGCATTGGCAATGGTATAGCCTACTTTGCAAAAAGTGGGTTCCTGCACTTAGCGCGTTGACGAGGTCTTTATCCCTGCGGATGTGATGGTGATTGTCTCCAGAACGAGTGCTTTTTTTCAGATGGAAGGTGTCATAATAAGGACACTACTGCAGTAAGGTCAGTGACAGGACAGCAAGACTTAGTATAGAGCACTTGATTATAAAATAATACAAACAAAAAATATTGTCAGTTATCAAGAAGTTATCCTAATGAATACAGTAGCCCACATTCAGTCTTCCACATACTTGTACAGTCTGTAATTGTGCACAATCTTATATACTGCTTTAAGATTTCTGGGTGCGTTGCACTGATATTTCAGCAAAAAACAGACTCTTCAATCTTTCCTGTCTACATCAATATAAACCAACATTCTGAAAATATAGTATTGATATGGCAACGTGTGCATCCTCCCATCCTAACCAAGGAATATGAGACACTAAGTGTAGTTTTTATGGTACAAATATATTCCTAGTCTCCAGGACTGGTCTTTGTTGGGATGAATAGTATAATTCTTACTCATGTGCTCTAATGTTTTGCACTGGCTCTCCACGGCTCCCCAAAGGCAGAACACATTAATCCCAGTAAAAACACTAAGATGTTACCATGACCCTTCTTCACTCAATTAGCAAGTCTTTGAAAAGCTTTTTGCACAATTTATGTTCCTTCTCTTTGGGAGCAAGTAAAGTTAAACTCCTTAAATAACGTAGATGTTCCTCACACTTTCCTTTGTTGCAAATGGCAAATGCACCACTCTGATCCGAAAGTGTGTTATAAGATTTTCCTGTAAACATTCTCGTTCTTACTGATTATTTGCTTCAAAGGCATTATTTCTGCCTTGGTTAGGTCTAAGCACCACCACTACAGTAAAACAACTGACCTTTCTGTCAGCATTATTTAACCAGTAATTTGAGTTTGAGAGGCAAAATCTGTGGGTTTTGTAACCACTTACATTTGTGCTTGTTGAAATGTTTACAATTATTGTTATTTAATATAGAATCCCTAAAGTAAGTCTACATATTTTTCCAGATATTTTAAATTATTTGTCCTCCTGTCTACACACTTTGTTTCACATATTTAAAACAATTATCTTTTGTGAAATTAAAATACATTATTCAATTGGCCAGCACCATCCGGGTTTGGCGGGTTAGTGATGGACTTGCCTTACATTACTAGGCTTAGGTGCCTGCAGGCCCAATCAAGGAAAAAGTCCAAACAGTGTGTTCCTTCAGGCGCTTAAGATTTCTGGTAGAACTCCTGGTTGAGCGATCAGCATGATGAGAACCAGAAGAGCATTTCATGTACTTTAGAAGACACGTATTTCAGCACGGACTATCCTGAAAGCCCTTCAAATTTTATTGGACGTCACCAAATTGGGGAGGAAAACCAGGTAAACGAAAAAAAAGTAAGTGTGGTGTGTATGGTGTAAAACATATCCTATGTAAATATATACAACTCTAAAGGCACTCCACAACAAAATGTAAATACGATCGAGGGGGGGTGTAAGCATTCTATATACTCTGTGCATCAATGCACAATGCCCTTACTCTGAGGCGGTACCAGTGTGACAAATGTCCCAAATTTGTTTGCATTCCAAACAGACAAAATATTATGTAGTATGCTCATTACTGTGGAAACCGCATATGGACATTTTCAGTTACTCAAAGCACTTCCTATCATGTTTCGAGGGGACCAAGTGTATCCGCTCGAATGTGTTCATTTAAATGCGACTGGATTGGCTGTGACACACTGAAAATGGGGTCACAGGCATGTATAATGAGGCACCAAGGCTCCCCACGCTTGAAGATGAATGATCCTAAACAAAATCACTTGTATTAGTTCACAATATGAAAGATGTAGCGGCCGTTATTACTGAATGTGTTCACATTCCGGTGTGACGTGAGCGACAGAGCCACTCTGTCATGCTGCCTCTCTTCCCAAACTTGGCGTGGAGTCAGCACTATGCACTAATACTGATGGATGTACGGCCCCTCGCTGGAAGACCACACACAGGCCCCCTCTACAGGACTGGAGTATCACAACATTACAGAGACCAGTGGGGGGGGCGGGGGGGGGTGACAATGGAGAGCAGAGAACAGTAAAAATATCTGAAAAGATGACAGATGTTATAGTAAGAGGATAGAGTATGGATAAGATATAAGAGTGTCCATGGAGCTGTCTGTTTCAGCCCATTAACTCTCAGCTATGGGGAACCTATTGTCTTGTTGGCTCTAGGTGACTGGAGGGATTTAATGAGCACAGGCCAAGAAAGCAGTGTGTTTCAGGATTCTTAAACCGTACAGTCACTAACCGTGCCTATGGATACTCCACAGCCACCTGAACACTTTTAAATTTGGTTGTGTCCGTACCAGTGTGTTAAGAAAATCCAGATGATTTTTCCAGCTTATCTACACACCAAACTGCACTCTTAAGGAGATTCCATGTGAAATAAAAATACAAAACAAGCTGTTTTAAAGTTATGTCACACATTTCCAATTAGATTTTGATCTTCTCTTAAAAGCATCTGAACGCACAATGTGTGAAATCGCTTCTGCCCAGGTAAACATTTCTTTGTAATAGCCATGGATTGTTCTGGATCGAAGAGGCATTTGTTTTCCCTCAGTGTGAACAGACGTGGGGCGATTGTCAGTGGGTGTGGGGCGCTCTATAGAGATAGATTAATGATAGGATATTCCATTCCTAGACTACGTAGACCCCAGATGCTCATAAAATGCGACTTTCATCACTGCCAATATCCGTAATTCAGCGAGTCACTTTCTCACAATCCATGCAAGCTCCCATGGGTCATAAAGGGTCCAGACGGGGGGACCACACCCCCTCCGCCAGCATGTTGTCTGCAGCCTGGTCCTTAATCAGCTCCGAGGGACAATTATGAAAATATTATCCGCCAACCGTCTGAGGTAGGGATAAATACTCTCTTATAAATAAATATGCACTTTCACAGCACATCTTTACTCTTTGTTTAGTTTTAAATTGGCTCCAAAGGTCAACGCTGTTCCCTCCGGATCACACAACGTATACATGTACTATACATCATAGGATTACTGTCAAAGCTGTATTTATAGAGACAATATACATACACTGGGTCTCGACGAACAAAACGTATTTAAGATAACGATCTTTATTGTTCATTGTGTACTCCATTGTGAACAGAATGCCGTAACAACGGTTAATGGAAACCAAAATCACCAACCGATTGAAGGCTGGTGTCACGTGCTCTACCTGCTCAACCCCCCCCCCGTGATCCTCGTCACCGGTCTGTTGATCACCGAGTTGAAGCACACTCCCAATCACCTGTCACACCTGCAGCACCTCCCCTCATTAGTCACTCATTATAAGATACCTGGTTTCTGTTAGTTGCGTGAGTGACTGTTCCTGTGTACGATGTTACTTAGTGTAAGTTTATTTGAGCCTAGTGTTCTTGCTATGTGTTTTTTTGTGTGAAAGTAAACGTTGTATCTTGACCTGCACCTCCCTTTTGTCTCATCCATCGAGGAAGCAATCCAGACTTGTTACAGCTCATTTGAATTCACTTCGAAATTCAACGTAAACAATTGAAATCACAGCCTGTTCCAACTTGCGTGAATTTCATCATGGCAACTCAGTAATGTGTGTGGCCCCCATGTGCCTGTGTGCACACCCGACATCGTCTGGGCATGCTCCTGATGAGATGGCGATGGGGTCCTGGGGGATCTCCTCCCAGACTTGGATCAGGGCATCAGGGAGCTCCTGGACAGTCTGTGGTGCTACTTGGTGGCAACGAATGCATAATGTCCCAGAAGTTCTCAACTGGATTCAGGTCTGGGGAACGTGAGGGCCAGTCAATGGCATCAATGCCTTCATCATCCAGGAACTGCCTACACACTCTGGCCAGATGAGTCTGGGCATTGTCCTGCATCAGGAGGAACCCAGGAACCCAAATTTCTGACAATTTGGTCAGAAACAATCACACTAGCATCCCACTGGAGGTCATTCCTCTTTGCAAAGGAGCAGATTCAGGTCCTGTCCAGGTCTCCTTGTGTGATGGGCCATCTCCTGGTATCTCCTCCAAGCTCTTGAGACTGTACTTTTAGACATAGCCAAACTTGTGAAGGCACGGATGGATGTGTCATCCTGGAGGAGCTGGACTACTTGTGCAACCTGAATGGACTGCAGGTACCGCCTCATGATACCAGTAGTGACAAAGTCACTGGCAAAACTAGAGAAGAATCAGTCAGGAAAGATAAGGAGAGAGTATTTGTCTGTGGCCACCACCTGCAAAACCATTCCCTTTTAGGGGGTTGTCTTGCTGTTGCCTCTCCAGTGCACCTGTTGTCACTTTCATTTGCACCAAAACAGGTAATATTGATTCACAATTGCTTATGCTTCCTGAATTGACAGATTGATATCCCTGTAGTTTAATTGACTTGGTGTTATACTGTGATGATTGACTGTTCCTTTAATTGGTTTGTTTTCGAATGCCCATTACTGCACAAGGATAGGGCACTTATTTTAGACAGGGCAGTATCTGTGTGTGTGTACGGTATGTTCATGTCGGCAGCTTGCATTAATTTCTAGTGATAAATGACGTGCCAATCTAGTCGACAGAGCTCAGTCAGCTTTTAGCACACATTTGAGAATCATATGACAGCTGTTATCACACACTGGGTAAAACACAACAACCCTCTTTCATATGCATTATATGTTATCATGGCAGATTTACACACTGAAAGGGTTTCAAATTCTGTTTACTTTCCAGGCTAGCACCTGGGTACACTCTGAGGAAACAGAATTAGCAAAAAAGACAACTTGCTGTGTCTTTATCCCAAAAATAATTAGAGTGGTAATGCCAAATTCTGTATGTATTCACTTTTTGTATAGCTACTGTATACAAGCTATGTGGGCAACATTGCAGACTCACAGGTTTGTATTACTTTAATTTAGACCCTTGCCTCTGTTCAGGCACAGCCTCCAGTCTGAAAGGGAATTATGTTTTTAAAGGGCCATCCTCTGTTGCATTACAGCCCCTTAGCCTTTCTCCAATTCCATTTAATAACTACATGGACTTCAGTGTAATTGGACTGGCAGAGGTACCCAACATCAGGTGCTAAGTTCGACAGCCACAGAAAATCGAGAAATCTCCTACAACTTCTCTTAACTTGAACACCGGGAAGCTTAGCTGACAGTTAAAGGCAAACAAGGCAAACAATTTTCTGGCAAGAACATGACTCAGGTTCAAGGAAAAGTACGAATCCAATTTTCCCTACACCATCTCGGATCCTCCCTCAAGTACTCAGAGATTAATAGTTATTCCAGTGCAGCAAATCTGACCAGAACATTTTCATTTAGATTTCTCCCCAAGCTCCAATCATAACAGGTTTCCCCAAGCTTATGTTACTCCATGCAAAGCTTTACCATGCATATTGATGGGCCATGTTTGTAAAACGCAATCAGCTCACCTAATATTAATCATTGCATTCCCCTCTGCCGTTACGACTGAAAGACAAGTATCTTTCTTTGTCTTCGCACAGATCTGATGTACTTTTGAATTTGTTGCAGCCTTTTTTATCTCAAAATAAACAACAAGCTATTACTGGCAGAGACGTTTGGAACATATTGGTCTGATACAGTAACAAAGGTACTGGTAATGTAACCGGGCATTCCAATGTTCTATTCCACTTGAACGGAATAAACAATAGATTAAAGGGTTATTAGAACTCAACCAAAACACTGGAAACGTCATGGCAACGCGTGGGGTGAAGATGCCATGGGGAAAATGTTTGAATGTGGTGTTGGCATTTGCATTCTATTGCGTTCCAATTACCTCTTTACAGCAACTGTTCCAGGAATTCCAAAGGTTTTGCCCACTTGAACAGATGACACAATTCCAGGGATTTTCCTCTGCACTTTTCCAATTGCAGAGGGTTATTTAGACCTATTCATTCTTATACAGTGCCTTGCGAATGTATTCGGCCCCCTTTACCTTTTCGACCTTTTGCCACATTTCAGGCTTCAAACATAAAGATATGAAACTGTAATTTTTGGTGAAGAATCAACAACAGGTGGGACACAATCATGAAGTAGAACGAAATTTATTGGATATTTCAAACTTTTTTAACAAATAAAAAACTGAAAAAATGGACGTGCAAAATTATTCAGCCCCTAAGTTAACACTTTGTAGCACCACCTTTTGCTATGATTACAGCTGTAAGTCACTTGGGGTATGTCTCTATCAGTTTTGCACATCGAGAGACTGAAATTTTTGCCCATTCCTCCTTGCAAAAAAGCTCGAGCTCAGTGAGATTGGATTGAGAGCATTGGTGAACAGCAGTTTTCAGTTCTTTCCACAGATTCTTGATTGGATTCAGGTCTGGATTTTGACTTGGCCATTCTAACACCTGGATATGTTTATTTGTGAACCATTCCATTGTAGATTTTGCTTTATGTTTTGGATCATTGTCTTGTTGGAAGACAAATCTCCGTCCCAGTCTCAAGTCTTTTGCAGACTCCATCAGGTTTTCTTCCACCATGTTTGACAGTGGGGATGGTGTGTTCAGGGTGATGAGCTGTGTTGCTTTTACGCCAAACATAAGTTTTGCATTGTTGACAAAAATTTTGATTTTGGATTCATCTGACCAGAGCACCTTCTTCCACCTTTTTGGTGTGTCTCCCAGGTGGCTTGTGGAAAACTTTAAACGACACTTTTTATGGATACCTTTCAGAAATGGCTTTCTTCTTGCCACTCGTCCATAAAGGCCAGATTTGTGCAGTATACGACTGATTGTTGTCCTATGGACAGACTCGCCCACCTCAGCTGTAGATCTCTGCAGTTCATCCAGAGTTATCATGGGCCTCTTGGCTGCATCTCTGATCAGTCTTCTCCTTGTATGAGCTGAAAGTTTAGAGGGACGGCCGGGTCTTGGTAGATTTGCAGTGGTCTGATACTCCTTCCATTTCAATATTATCGCTTGCACAGTGCTCCTTGGGATGTTTAAAGTTTGGGAAATCTTTCTGTATCCAAATCCGGCTTTAAACCTCTCCACAACAGTATCTCGGACCTGCTTGGTGTGTTCCTTGTTCTTCATGATGCTCTCTGTGCTTTCAACGGACCTCTGAGACTATCACAGAGCAGGTGCATTTATACGGATACTTTTTTTTTATGGGAAGGATCAGCTTAAGTATTTGACATAGGTATTGTCTTCGTTCTAAAATGTGCATCATTTCCAATCCCACATTTTTTTATATTATTCCGGTCTATTTTTTACCCCATCCTAACCTTTACCTGACCAGTATTTGGGACCAATTGCATTTCACATTTTAACATTTAGCTCTCGCTTATGCATTTTACACTCAATCATAATTTCTTTAATTGATCAACTCTTTATTTAATTTCAATATTGTCATCTATCTCTTAACCACAGCCATGTTGGGTTTCCATTTGCCATGTGTATTTCTACAATACTGTGATGCTTCACATACTTATGAAACCTTTCTATTATCAATGACTCCACCGATTTGGAATTAAAGATAAATATTTTTGCTAAAATAATTATCATATTGTTAATTGTCTGACTATTACATTTTAAGTCTCCAAGTATTGCTATTTGTAATGTTAATTCAAGATAAATATTGCATTTATTCATCCATTCTTGTACCTGTGAC
>JACXGM010026578.1:0-14820 GCA_016801145.1 Umbra pygmaea
ACAGCCTTTATAAACATGCACAGCCTTTATAAACATACACCACCTTTATATACATGGACAGCCTTTATAAACATGGACAGCCTTTATAATAAACATGCACAGCCTTTGTAATAAACATGCACACCCTTTATAAATATGGACAGCCTTTATAAACATAGACAGTCTTTATAAACATGGACAGTCTTTATAATAAACGTGCACAGCCTTTATAAACATGCACAGTCTTGTTTACATGGACACCCTTTATAAACATGGACAGCCTTTATAATAAACATGCACACGCTTTATAAACATGGACAGCCTTTATGATAAACATGCACACCATTTATAAACATGGACAGCCTTTATAATCACGGCTAGCCTTTATAATCATGGACAGTCTTTATAATAAACATGCACACCCTTTATAATAAACATGCACACCATTTATAAACATGCACAGCCTTTATAAACATGCACAGCCATTATAATCACGGCTAGCCTTTATAAACATGGACAGCCTTTATAATAAACATGGACAGCCTTTATAAACATGGACAGTCTTTATAAACATGGACAGTCTTTCTAAACATGGACAGCCTTTATAATAAACATGCACAGCCTTTAAAAACATGGACAGTCTTTACAATAAACATGCACAGCCTTTATAAACATGCACAGTCTTGTTTATATGGACAGCCTTTATAAACATGGACAGTATAATAAATATGCACACCCTTTATAAACATGGACAGTCTATATAATAAACATGCACACCCTTTATAAACATGGACAGCCTTTATAATAAACATGCACACCATTTATAAACATGGACAGCCTTTATAATCACGGCTAGCTTTTATAAACATGCACACCCTTTATAATAAACATGCACACCATTTCGAAACATGCACAGTCTTTATAAACATGCACAGCCTTTATAATCACGGCTAGCCTTTATAAACATGCACACCCTTTATAATAAACATGCACACCATTTATAAACATGCACAGCGTTTATAGTCATGGACAGCTTTTATAATAAACATGCACACCCTTTATAATATACATGCACACCTTTATAAACATGCACAGCCTTTATAAACATGAAAAGCCTTTATATTAAACATGCACACCGTTTATAATTATGGACAGCCTTTATAAACATGGACAGCCTTTATAATAAACATGCACAGCCTTTATAAACATGCACAGACTTGTTTACATGCAAACCCTTTGTAAACACGCACAGCCTTTATAAACATGGACAGCCTTTATAAACATGGACAGCCAGGACATTATTGTTCACACTAGAAACATACTTTGCCGTGGTGGCAGCAGCAGAGAGACTTATGGGCCCTGACGAAAAGTAGTGCACTATAGAGGCCCTAAGGTGTCATTTCGGACAAATCCCTGTTTTCTGAATTAAGGTCAGTTTGTGTTTTAATATGCAGATCATATTGCAGCAGGCGCACAATTTCACAGTATCTTCAAGGGAGTTGAGAGCCGCTGACTAAAGCACTTCCGTCAGATATGTGTGCTGCCTAGCTCTCCCCTGTTGGGTTGGCGATGGAGAGACTCATTCCTAGGGCGTTGTCAAAATGGCACTCTCTTCCCTTTAGTGATGGGCAACTAGATTCAGCCTCCATTCTCATTATGTCTCATTTTTTACTTGTGCTCATATTTGTTAACAGATATCCTAAATTATATGTTTATATATATACCCAAAATATCCACCTGGAGAGTATCCAGAACTACCGTACCAGCATTTAAAATGACACAATTATGGCCAAAATGATGTTATCAGCATAGTTAAACAGAGTGTAGATTTGAGAGACCTCCACATAAAGCAAATTCATTTACGTTAATTTACTGTTATCACTTCACAACGTCTCTGTAGTTTTGTCATTTACATAAAAAATATAAAATATAATAATCTAAAAATGTTGGTGTTAAATCAACACTCTTCAGGGTGTATATAGGTCCCTATATACACCCTGAAGAGTGTTAATTTAACAATTACGTTTTTGCTGTGTATGGACAGGTTTTGAGCTCTACAACACTAACTGTGAAATGTGCCAGTCATTTGTGCTTTCTTCTTGTCCCAGGTTCTACGACGCACCCAGTCTAACCTTCTCTGAGCAAACTGAGAGGAGGGAGCTGCTGGATGAGAGAGATGTCTCCTACTGGCGGAGGAGAGGCCAGGACTTCAGCGTCCTCCTGGATTACGCTGACGGCCGTGAGCTGAGGGCATCTGCTGGCTTTCTGAAGGCCTCAGAGGCAGCGTGGCGCCCACAGGCCCTGATCGCAGAAGACCACAGGGGTGAGACTGAGAGGACGAAGCAGCAACAGAAGCAGCAATGGGAAGACTCCTCCATTTCCTGGCTGAGAGAGGCCGATGCGCCTCCTGGACAGTTGAGAGTAATGACTGGGGTGACTGGAGAGCGGAAGTGCCAGAGCCTGGGCACAGAGGAGTGGAGGCCTGCTGTCGGGATGGGGAGGCAGCTCTCAGACGGGGAGGGTGAGAGGTGGTCCTACGAGCAACAGCAGCGCCTGAGGACACCAGAGATGGCTGGTTCTATCCAACCCAGAACCAGAGGAAAGTCCCAGTCACTCCCTAGGGTTCTGTCACCTGATGGAACTACTGAATCCACAGACACACAGTCCAGCTTGGTCAGTGTCCAGCTTCGAACAGGCCAGGTTGATCGACAAAGAGTGAACAGCACCGTCTTTTCCGGGCCTTACAGTCGGTATTACCACAGTGCTGCAGTTGGCAGGGACCGGTGGGCCAGGAATAGTTGGCAAAGCGGTGGTCACGTTGCACTTTTACCAAAGCCCAGGTTCAGTAGGCCTGTCAAGCCTCCGTCTTACGAAATACACCAGCAGACTAGGGGTAGCCAGGAAACGCTCGCTCTAGCTGTTATTGATCAGCAGGGGGCGTCCAAACAACACAAAGAAAACAATCCTGTCTATTGCCCAAGGGGAGGAGAACTTCAAAGACAAGACTATTTGGCACAACACTCTGCTATCTTCGGAATGGAGCCTCCTGGTTACATCCCGCCCCCATCTTATAAGAGAGCCCCACCCCCAATTAGGGGAGTCCCAATAAATCGCAACGAGGTGGTGAACTATAGATGGAGAGGGGAGATGCAGATACAGATGCCAATATGCTCAGAGGCAGGAAAGTGGTTTTCCAGACAGACGGGAGGGTCGTGGCTGGAACATTATGGTGATCGAAGTATACACTACCGGAAACAGGTTAACCCAAACCTTAACCCTGGATACAATGAGGAACATCTAGGGCATGTTCACTATTTACCGTTTGATGATCCACGAGTGAGACACATCTCAGGAGGGCCTGGCGGAAATTCTCTCACTGACTCTGACAAGTTGATCCGAAACATTAACAAAGAGATTCCCTGCGCTAAGGTTTTAGGACAATCGACACATGATAGTGCCTTTCCCCCACCACAGGGGCTATCTATCAACACCGACAGTCGGAAGACATCTCTCAATGACAATGACAGTAGTAGTACTAGATGGTGCAACAGGGGTTTAATAAACAAAGGAAGTTTAGACAGTGTAGCTCCCGATCAGAGCTGTGTGAACTATCCAACAACTTTTCAGGTTAGACCGCCTCAGCAGCAGATCAGGCATGTGGACCAAGGTCTGTCTGATAATGTATCCCTAGTGAAGAAGTCAGTCAATGAACTGGAATGTTCAGAGAAAGAGAAACCAAGAAAGCCTGACTCAGAGAAAGCAGAGAAGGCAGAGAAACCGGAAAAAAAGAGTGTAAAAAAGAAACTTAGTGAGACAATATTCTGTTTGGTGTCTGTTCCTATCCCACCAATGCCTGGCGGTATAACTCGCGATCAAAATAACAATGACGAGAAGCCACCAAGCCCAGCCCGGCCACCAACCCCAGTCCGGCCACCAAGCCCGGTCCGGCCACCAAGCCCGGCGGACAGTCCTAGTGAGAACAAAACGGGCCACTTAACAAACCAAAGTATCCAAAGCACATCGTCAGCTGAAGCAGAGCTGCAAGCACTAACTGGTAGCATAGCTAGCAGCAGGTCAAGCAGCAAAATAGTGAGAAAACCACATTTTAAGCCTCCAAAAATAAACCATCACAAGGAGCTGAAACTCTCTGGTTCCTGGCCTGGTAATCAATATCGGGACCAGGAGACCCAAACTAGTCCAGAGGCCCGAAAGCCTAATCCTCCCCCTCCTCCAGGCCCTGAAAACAAGGAAGCACAAGACCCTCACACCCCTGGCCCGGGCTCCGCTGACATCAACCCAGACCCCAGCGGTGTGGGCAGCACTGCTTTCAGCTATTCCATAAAAGGAGTGAAGAGCCTGAAACCATCCAGCAACAGTGCATTTTCCAGAACAGCCACTTTCTCGATAGCCAGCCAGCTGAACAAGAGCACAGCTCAACCGCCAGCAGTAGCTGCACCACCCTCAGGAAACTTGATGGAGGAGGCCAAACCAGCAGCGGCCTGCAGTGGGCAAGAGGCTTTCGGTCAGTTCCTGCTGAAGCCTGTCAGCAGGCGGCCATGGGATGCCATTGAGGAGCTAGAGACTATCAACAAACAGGTTCAGGATCAGCAGCAACAGCAGAGCAGCAACAAAAGACCCAGTGTCGACCAGTGCATCGAAGACCTTAACGAGGCCTACAAAGACATCCTGGAGCTAGGCACTGCTAGCAATAATGTTCCGAACAAGGGCGGCGCTGTGCAGATTCCTGAGCGGATCAAGATAAGGCTGGCAGGGGAGGTTGGGCTCAACAAACCCAGCAGCCTTAGGCGTAGCATTGAAAGCTGGAATGTGTCCGCCGACCCAGAATACAGGGAAGTTAAGAGTGCTTTCTCCAGACCTGCTGAAAGAAAGTCTGTGACTTTCAGCAAGCAGCTAAGAGAGGAGCTCCCTGTCCCACCACGTGAGCCAACAGGATTCCGAGAATACAGGGTTATTTCAAACTTGTCACAGAGAAGAAGTAGCTGCAGTGGCCGGACGGTGAAGCTAGACCTCGTTTCACCTTCAGAGACACCACCGCCGTGTGACTTCACAGACCCCAGTGACTTTACCGACACTCCTAGTGATCCCAGCGAGACCAGAGACTTTAGCCCAACAACACCAGTAATGCACACTGCAGCTGAGGTCCCCTGGGCGGATAGACAGCCAATGCAGGATGCCTCCACACTTACAAGTCCCCCTGACTATGAGGACATATGCCAGTCTTTACAAAAGACAAGAGACTCAACGGACAAAACGTTGATGGGCAAATCTAAAACTGGTGGTAGCAGTGATACTGAGGGAAGCTGTGTAGACACTGAAGAGGAATGCCCCATTTGTAAAAAAGAGAGTGAGAGCCAGATGACCAGACCAAGCCCAATGTCTCCGCTCCACGAAGAATCAAGCCCTGACCTATCCGATCAAAGTAGCGCAACAATTGTGGGTGATAGTAGCAGTCCACAAGGTGCTGAAGCATCTGACGAACCTGCTGATGATGGAGACACAAAGGTATATTCTAACTATGTCTCAGGTCATTCAGAGGCTCAAACTGTATGTCACAACTGGAGAAAGCAGTTGTCACTTACAGATAAGAATGTGGGGGGGACTAGTGCTGCTACTGACCAGGCCAACCCAACCCAAACATTGGCATTGGCAGAGGATCTCAGCAATCTATATGAAGTAAAATGCGCAGAGGGAATTCCAGAAAATGAATCCATAGAGGAGAGGGCAGCCAGGATATTAGGGATTGATGTGCCTGCAGAGTCCTTAGTCACAGGGGAGGATAGGATTAGCGAGACAGCAACAGAGGAGATTGAATTAAAGGAGAGTGAACCTGCTGCTCACGATACAGCAGAAAGCAGCAGTGCAAACAAGCAGATGGTACATGTGCGAGATGAAGAGACTGATGGGCAGGAGGCAGAAGATAACGCGCCACCACAGGATACACCAGAGCGCATCCGAAGTGCCAAATGGACGCACCTGGGACGAGAAGCTACGGGTATGCAAGAGTTCCCACCTGACAGACTACCGCTTTCGGTCCCCATCAACCCTGACCTTAAGCTATCCCACAGTTTGGAGGGAGAGAGGCGGGGCAGAGGCCCCTCACAGCGCATAGAAGCTCTGCAGGACAAGTTGTCTGCCTCACCCAGCCACCGGGTGGCGATAGAGCGCCTGGCACGGATGAAGGAAGTGGACTCGGTGTCGCGCATGAGGCGCCTCAGTATCAAGAGCACAGACTCTGGGGAGGCTGACGGGGCAGAAGGGGAGGCCAAGGATTGCAGTGAGCCAGTAGAAGAACTCATCATCCCTACTCCCTCGCAGACAGACACAGTGGATGGTAGCAACAAGTCCCAAGATGCAGTGTTGACAAATAAGGAGGTGCCATCTCTCTTAGGTAGCAATTCCATGCCTTTCTTTAAGTATATTCCTCCCGGAATTACATATTGTTCACCCAAATTGCCTAATGCCCTTACCCTATAAACAGAACATTTGCATGGTTGGACAGTAATTCATGCTTTGGTTAAGTGTCCTTGTCACTTTCACCATACAGAAATATTAGCAGTTGTGGAAAACCATTAAACATTTGGCACATAATGATAATATGGGTATCAGGACGTTGATGGGATTTATTAAAGACAAAAATGCATGTTTTGTGAACAGTTCCAGGGTAATTAAAACAAAGTATTGTTTTCTTATTTGATTTTTTATTGTCATACCTTGTCCATAGACTGCTTACCTTTTAAGGACATCAATTTGGGTAAAGTATCACTAATTGTGCTAAATCTATCATTGTGCTGACATAATACTAAATAGTTAAATATTACCTGTGTTATCTACCACAGTGGTTCCCATTTTTGTAATTCTAGCCATCTTACCTGGGAAAGAAAATGTATGCATCTAACTACCAGGTAGAATAGAAAACCATCCATACTGGAGGTACAGTGTTTCTAGCAGTAAAGCTGTGGTTGCTAGTATAGACTCCTCCATTTAGATATTTTCATAATTTTTTAAAATAAATTCTTTGCGTAGTTTGGTAGGTTTCCATTTATTGGCGACAGATTTGAAAATCAGTTTTTATTGCATTTTTAGCTACACCTGCAATTTAGCGAACAGCCAATACTCTAGGGCATATGTGAATAGTCTAAAACAATTTATTTTCTATATTTTAGGCATGTACCTGACATTCTTATCCATACTGATTACATCTATTAAAGATTGCATAGTACAGCTTAAGTTGAAACTCAGTTGTTCACAATCCCTGACATTCAATCCTAGTAAAAGTTCCTGTCGTAGGTCAGTTAGGATCAATACTTTATTTTAAGAATGTGAAATGTCAGAATAATAGCAGAGATAATGATTTATGTCAGCTTTTATTACTTTCATCATTCCCAGTGGGTCAGAAGTTTACATACACTCAATGAGTATTTGGTAGCATTACCTTTAAATAGTTTAACTTGAGTCAAATGTTTCCGGTAGCCTTCCACAAGCTTCCCACAATAAATTGGGTGAATTTTGTCCTATTCCTCCTGATAGAACTGGTGTAACTGAGTCAGGAATGTCGGCCTCCTTGCTTATACATGCTTTTTCGGTTCTTCACACAAATCTATTGGACTGAGGTCAGTATTTTGTCATGGCCATTCCAATACCTTGACTTTGTTGTCCTTAAGCAATTTTGCCACAACTTTGGAAGTATGCTTGAGGTCATTGTCCATTTAGAAGACCCATTTGCGACCAAGCTTTCTTACCGATGTCTTGAGATTTTGCTTCAATCTATCGACATCATTTTTCTTCCTCATCTATTTTGTGAAGTGCACCAGTCCCTCCTGCAGCAAAACACCCCCACAACATGATGCTGCCACCCCAATCTTCAGATTTGGGATGGTTGCAAGCCTCCCCCTTTTCATACAAATGTAACAATGGTTATTATGGCCAAATATTTCGATTTTTGTTTCATCAGACCAGTGGACATTTCTCCAAAAAATATGATCTTTGTGCACATGTGCATTTACAAACCATAGTCTGTTTTTTATGGCAGTTTTGGAGCAGTGGCTTCCTCCTTTCTGAGCGGCCTTTCAGGTATGGCGGCTGCGTGGTCCTGTGATGTTTATACTTGTGTACTATTGTTTGTACAGAAAAAAGTGGTACCTTCAGGCATTTGGTCTACAATTTTGTTTCTGAGGTCTTGGCTGATTTCTTTTTATTTTCCCATGATGTCAAGCCAAGAGCCACAGAGTTTGAAGGTAGGCCTTGAAATACATCCACAGGTATACCTCCAATTGACTAAAATTATGTCCATTAGCCTATCAGATGCTTTTTCTTCTAACATGTATAATGGCCCAGTCAAATTAGTGTATGTAAACTTCTGGCCCTCTGGAATTGTAATATAGTGAATTATAAGTAGAATAATACTGTATGTCTGGACTATTGGAATTTAATCTGTAGACAAGCTGAAAGAGTGCCCCCTACTGGCTTTTCAACACCAATTCTAGAAGCATCTAGTCCCCCATCTGGAGACAGACGAGGACTTATCCTGCTTAGCAATCAGTGGGGTGAACTGGACACAGCATTTTTCAAACAAAAGCAACACATCAATCATCATGTAATCAAAAAAGACCTTGAATCATTATTGGACAGGAGCATCATGATCATCACAATGCACGTTCACCGGTCATCCCCCTTTATCAGGAGCCTTAACCTGCATGCTCTGCTAGGTTGAAGCTGGAGGCTCACAGGAAATAATATATATTTTTTATGAACATCCACTTTTTATTACACTGGATTTTATTTATTCAACATGACTTGCATAAAAACTATATGGAAATATGGTTTGTGAAATACATTTTTGGTATGTTGTGGTATTGCTTTCTAAATAGCATCTTAAACCAAATGTTCAATAGTAATTTTTTAAAAGGACTTCTTATACAGCTTTGGTCAAGTAGTGCCTACAGTGAATAGAGTGCCATAATAGTGCCATTTTAAACAAACACATTTATTCCAAATGAATAAATCTATCTTTCTTTGTTTTATACTAGAGGCCTACGACCCAAGCCAAGAGGAGAACGTGTAAAGAGACTAAGAAGAGACATCATCTTTCTCCATCTGAGGTTTAGCTCCCTCAGCACTGTGACCTGGCTGCCCACTAGAATGCCTTCATCACATCCCAACACAGAAATGGCCTTCTTCTCCGACGAGAGCATTGTGTACACCCTCATCCTCGGCATCGTTGAGTACTGAAAGATTACCAAGTGTTCCACTGCCAAAAGGGAGGTGTCCCCCACCTAGGGGCAGCTTCCAACTACCCCCTCTTTTACCCTTCACCTCCCTGCCAACCCATTCCTTCAATTGGGTTTTTTGCTCGGATTTGTCCTGAATGGCACCCTACCCCCTCTGTGGTGCCCCAATTTTAAGCAGATACCTTGTGAACTAATGCACTACATCGAGAATAGGGTGGTATTTGGCACTTTACTCCTAGTCTTGTAGCGGCTGGTCTTGCTCCTTTTGTTATTGTACCTTCCCAAGATGCTTTTTATTGGCAGACATTATGCAATTCTGTCAAGCGTATAACAACATTTTTTTATATAATCCATAGTGAATACAGTTTGTTGACTCATCATTCACATGCTGTATGAAATATGTTTGCTTATGGGCAAGCTGTTTAGATATGAATGTAAGAACCTGTTTTTCACAACAAGTAGACAGGGTGAACTATCATTATAAAAGCTGTTCTGTTACATTCACTCAATTACACCAAATTAGTTACCTTTGATTGTTATTATGGAGCGATGAGTAGAAATGTACTATACTGGAAATCAATGTCTTTGGCTAGATAACTGTTTTCTTTTTTAGAATCTATCAGTCAAATAATCAATCAGTCTTATTGTTTTGATACACTGTGGCCTGTCTGTTTCATTGCTTTCTTTCATACTTGATTCATATGCCATGATCTTAAATGAAGATCCACTACACGTACTGTATGTGGCATACTGGGCAGAGGCTTCCTACTGTAATTGGCACCCTGTTTTCTCTATAATGCCACATCTTCATCTCTCATTCAGTGGTAGGGTACTATTCCATTTTAATTCCAGTCTTTTGAGGAAAGTAACTTCATTAGAATTCCAAGTAAAAATTTATGGAAAATAATTGGAATTGCCTTTTCAGCGTACTTTACTGAATTGACATGAAGTGGAATTGACAATGGACCCTAGTTGGCAAGGGCATGAATAACTCCAGGACGGGGCCAGGGGTAGCCTTTTGTATTTACATTTATAGGCTGGATCAGGTTAGATAACACAAATCTGGGTAATTAACATAAATGTTAAAAAAAATCTGGTGTATAGCTCTATTTACCAGGTAATTTCAGGAAGCAATAATGGGATGGAGTGTGGTAGTTTGAATTACAAACACAAATTATATGGGTAGAGCAATATTGTCTGACTAATTGATGGAGCTGAAATCTGTTGTCAGGAATCTTCTTGTCCCACATGGCAGCAGCTATTCCCGATGTCAGGGATTGGAAACTTGGTGGCCCGCTTTTTTAGGTCCGCAGAAAAATTTTCAAACAGTGATTCAATCCATTGAAAGTTTGAATACTAGAATACACAAGGTGCAGCCGTTTTTCCATTTTCATGTCAGTCCCATGAAAAGAATTAGAGAGTTTACATCAGTAAATGTTGTATTGATTGTTCTAGTGGTTAGCTCTATACACTTGTATTTATTATGGTTGAATGACAAACTTGAGGGACACCATTGATTTTGTCTGTCCCTCTCACTCTGATATTACTTTTTTTTTACATTTCTCTCCACACAATGACAGAATGTGAAAACTTGCAGGAGATTGCATCAAAAAACACTTTGGTACCCAAAAAATCTAGGGTCACACATTCTGTGTGGTTATTTAATGATATCCATCCCTGCCCTCTAATGCACTACTTTTTTCCCCTATTCCCCATGGGCCCTGGTGAAATGTAGTGCACTAAATAGGGAATAGGGTGCTATTTGGGTTGGAACATTGTGTTAATCACCCTGTAGCTACATTGAAACTAGTCAGGGTACACTACATCTGGGTGGATGCCTATTGCGTTGGAAATGGCCATTCATGTGTATAATGTGAAGAGACTATGGCTGTGTGACTGAAATGGCATTCTATTCAAGATCCTGTATAGTGCACTACATTTCACCAGGGCCTAATAGGGGTCTGGTCAAAAGTAGTGCACTAAATAGTGAAAATGATGCCATTTGGGATGTAGACTACATTTCACTGAATATTTATTTTTTTTATCATTGAATTGTTAATCAGTTTGCATAATGTAAAAAAATAAAGTATATTTTAAATATTTTAAGAGATATTTTGTATTTAACCATTCTATTTTATTTCTCCACATTTTGATCACAAGTTGAAGTTTCATAATGTCTGTACATTACCATAACGAGAGTATATAATTTTCTAGTGCTTTAAAAAAACAAAACGAGATTGATATAAAGATGGATGACCTTACATGCCAAGCTGTCTGCAGTGTGCCTTTAACACACGGTCGATCTGTTTAGTGACAAGATGAGGGTTTATTTTGTTTTTGAGTCTTGACCTAATGGGAAATCCTCATTGTACCAGGAGTTCCAATTTGTAGTGCTTTTTCACATGCTGTTATAAAAACGACATTTTTGTTGGATGCTCTTTATGACATTTGATACATCAATCCATCTCAGCAGTGTTCTTATATTTATAATCAACTGTGATCAGCAGTGTTGTGGTTAATGCCAGAGATGGGCATAAATACTGTAATAGATTACTTTTCTGGGTTGGGCTGAGTTCACAGCTTTTGGGAAGTTCCTCATTAAGACCGTAATGACCAGGTAAAAAAAGTTCATAATTTACCAATGATCTTGAAAAACTAAAACCTTCAATTGGAACAATAGGAAACATTCTAAAATTACAGAACTTCTTTTACCTGGTCATTAGGGGGTCTTACTGAGGAACTTCCCAAAAGTTGTGAACTCAGCCCAACCCAGAAAAGTAATCTATTACAGTATTTATGCCCATCTCTGGTAAATGCCACTTAAATTTATGAAATAAAACAGAATTTCAACTCACATTTCTCAATGATTATGTATGGTAAACATAAGGAATTGGAATTGTAAGTTTATTCCCTGTCAGGAATTTCCTGTATTTAAATGGTAACACAAACACTGCTGATCCATCATATTATTGTCTTTGTATGTCTTCCAAGCCAAATCATGTAATGTTGTTTTGTCGCTGATTCACACGAAAATATGTTTAGAAATAAAAACAAAAAAATCAATTATTTTATTCATACAATATTTCTTTTTTTCTAGTGTATGTTGAGACATTTTTTAAATTAATTTTAGAATGCTGTCAACGATACATTGGTTAGTGAAGGGTGTGTAATGAATTGATTTTAGTGCACATTAATTCTGTTTTGTCAAAGGTGAACACATCTACTGTTAAATCACAGATTTATAATGTATAATGTAATGTAGCATTATTACAGTTGTAGCATTTAATTGACCTAGAACTTTGTCTTAACTATGCTTATATTTCTGACCAACATATTTGCATTTGTTTGAATAGTCAAGACGCCCTAGGACATTTTATGCATTACATCGTTCTTAGGGCAAAGCCAAATAT
This sequence comes from Umbra pygmaea, assembly GCA_016801145.1. Lineage (NCBI taxonomy): Eukaryota > Metazoa > Chordata > Actinopteri > Esociformes > Umbridae > Umbra > Umbra pygmaea. The sequence continues at coordinate 12,638 of JACXGM010026578.1, forward strand.
TTACTAATTGCACACTGTTTCGTGTTCTTTGGTTCTACATACAATTTATGGTTATTCTGCCATTTTGAAGGCCAGAAGGTGGCATTGTTAACTGCATATGACACCTTGACTGCTTTTCACATTCTTTTCTGTGCCTGGGTAATTCATCAATCAGGAGAACAGTGCAGTTAGTCCAACACAATACAGACTTCCTTAAAAGGCACAAACTCCCTTTCAAAATCAATTATAGGTGAAGCAAAAGATAATTCAGTAGTTCACTGGTAGATTAAGGCCACTGACCAACAACATTGATCAATGTTTCATTATTAAATGCGACCAGGGGGATAGAGTGGTCGCAGATGTTGCCTCCTGCATTTCGTCTGAATGAAGTAGAGTACAATTCTCAAGATCATTTCTTGACAGTAACAAAGGCCTCAGGCTTGATAACTAAACTGCCCCTCGATCATGCCACTAAAATGGCCATTACTGTAGCTACTCCCCATGAATTGGCATGCTTGATTAAGCTAGACCTTGGTGTCATTTGACTTTTTGTACTGCAGGTTACGTGCAACATGTAATTATGAACACTTGTTGTGATATTTTCTATTTTCATATGAGATTTAATTCAGTGCTTTTTGTACTCACTGACATCTTTTTTTCTTCCTTGCATGAAATGCAACAGAGAGGAGAAAAAAGGTTTTTGCATACAGTATATTCACATTTGCTACTCTCCAGTAGTCGACCGAACCAATGGGCAACCATTACCTTTCATAATTTTATTTACGAAACTATGCCAAGTATTTAAATGCTATTTTTAGAGTAAAATCTAAAGGAAAACTAATTTATTTCTTTTTTCTTTTAAGGTATACCTTTACCTTTGTATTGATGAATATGAGCATAATAAATAGTCATATGATTGTGCCACTGTTGTATGACACTGCAGTCTGATTCATAAATAAACTGTTTGCATGAAGGTTGTCTTTGTCATCAATCAAACATTTTGTTCTAGATTCTTGGTTGAGGTACAATACCATGTCATTTTGTTTACTGTTAGTCCCATTACCATATTGTTTCATTCAAGTTTAGTGTTAGTGCAGATACAATACAATGCAATTTTATTCTAAAATGTTAGTCCAGACACTTTTATTTCATTTTGTAGATAAAATATTGTAATTTTGTTTTAGAGTGTTAGTCCAGATAAAGTCTTTGGGCCTGGTCTTTTGTTCTAGCTGCAAATTAGCTATGTTTTGACAAGTAAGAAATGTTGCAGCATTCTGTGTACTATTGTGAAATGTTCACCTCTATTTTCTTTCATTCGGTAATGTTGACATGATAGTCAAGACTATTTGAATAGTCATCATGATGTTATCTAAAATTATTATAATAATCTTAAAGGTACAATGTGTAGTTTTCCAAAACAATAACAAAAGACATACTTTGCATTAAAAAAGCTAACATCCCTATACCTATATTATATATATTTCTTAGTTGTGTACTTACATTATCCTAAATGTTTCCACCAACTTTTTTATATCCAGCGAAATTTGTAATATAATTCGAAGATACGGGACGTTTCATTTTGTCTTCCGTCAATGGCGTCATATAACCTTTGACTGCTCTAAGTTCCAGGGAACTGCCAAACATAACGTGAATAAAGCTATAATATTTTTAACAATACATTACTTGTCAGTGAACATTTTTTCTGCCGGAGACGCTAGATTGGAAGGTTGTCATTGACGATGATGATAACATAACCCATGATCCCACGCTACTTCCCGACATCATCTAAGTACATATCTTGCTATTGTTTTGATTGAGAGACCCCTAGCGTACCTATTGTAGGTTTTAATAAAATATAGATTTTTAGCAAAATTACAGGCCTTTTCCATTTTCTATCGAAATAATGGGTTTTCCCTTTATTTATTTAACAAATGTACAATCCACAAACTACTAACTACTAACGAGAACATCGAACAAAATTTGATCGTAGAATCATTTCACTCTGTATTTTTCATTTACATTTATCATTTTGTTTATTGGCTTCCTTTTGAATTGTAATAAGGCCAGTCTTGCCAAGATAGTGGTGAACCAACTTAGATAAAAGCCAAAATATTGGTGAACCAGCTTAGATACAACCAAAATAGTGGTGAACCAGCTTAGATACAACCAAAATAGTGGGAAACCAGCTTAGATACAACCAAAAT
>JACXGM010026579.1:0-14820 GCA_016801145.1 Umbra pygmaea
GTTACTGTCCCCCCGCGTTACTGTCCCCTACCCAATCTGATTAAAATTCTGATGTCATAACATCCTGAGCTGGCCCAATATATTTTTCTCATAGTTGAACATGTCCTTTATCAGATAAAATTATAAAATCAATGAAAATTTCTAAAAAAAATTGGCACGGTTACCACCCTCAAATGGCACCATTTGCTAAGAATGACCCTTTTATCTTTAGCAAAGTTTTACTTTTTACTGTTGAAGCGAGTAACCGTCATGCACTCATCATTTCACACTACACGGCAACTTCTGTCAAGCTCGAAAATTTGTATTGTGTCGCACATTTAATGAACCTCATTGTAGCTTATGTTTTCCGCAGGTAATTAGGGGTGAGTTGATAGGCAAATCGTAGAGACTGTGCACCAACACTGATGCTAAGAACAAGTTGTTTTTATCAACTGAGATTTCCTACCGGTGTGCATAAAAAGGTCATAGGATCATTTGATTAATCCCACTCAGGGTGTGAAATTAGCACCCGCCAAATGCGGGTGCTTCTTCACATTGGCGGGTCATTTTTCCTAATCTACGAGCCACTCTGGCGGGAATAATCTTGCTTGCCCAATTTGTCCATTTTTTATTTGTTAAAAAAGTTTGAAATATCCAATAAATTTCGTTCCACTTCATGATTGTGTCCCACTTGTTGTTGCTTCTTCACAAAAAATTACAGTTTTATATCTTTATGTTTGAAGCCCGAAATGTGGCAAAAGGTCGAAATGTTCAAAGGGGCCGAATACTTTCGCAAGGCACTGTATGTCACCAACTTTTTCACTCCATGAGTTGGTGCTGTCCTTAAAAATCATAGAGGGAGTCCTTACAAAAGATTAGATTTGTCAGAATTGGTTGGAGATTGTACTCATTTTTGCAACATCTTATTTGCATAAAACGTATAATTTTCTTATCCTAATGATGTTGTTGACCTACCTTTTATGTTGTTAGTAAAACAAATATTTAACAGAACTCAGTTGTCAAATGTCAGCTAATTGTTCTGGTGTTCACTGAGGATTAGATAAAAAATAATAATTCAGAGAGGGTGTAATATTTTACGCTGAGGACTGTATTCATGAAATATATTTATTTAATTACATTTTACCAATAAAAAAGACCTTGATTCATGAAGTCAGAACCATCTGTGTTTGTTTTACAGTGGACAGTCCTAACTATCAACTACTCAGTGAGAAGGACTTATCAGGAGAGGCTGACCAACATCTTTACAATAAAAAGAAGAGTATCTACAAACGGAAACTCCTCAAGAAACACCAGCACAGACCCACTGGAGAGAAGCCTTATGGATGTGAACAGTGTGGAAAGAGGTTTACTGACTCAGGACACTTGGTTCCACATCAGAGAATACACACAGGAGAGAAGCCTTATAGTTGTGATCAGTGTGGAAAGAGGTTTTCTCGATCAGGAAACCTGGTTACACATCGGAGAATACACACCGGAGAGAAGCCTTATGGTTGTGATCAGTGTGGAAAGAGATTTGCTGAGTCAGGAACCCTGGTTAGACATCAGAGAATACACACAGGAGAGAAGCCTTATGGTTGTGATCAGTGTGGAAAGAGATTTGCTCAATCAGGAGACCTGGTTCCACATCGGAGAATACACACAGGAGAGAAACTTTATGGTTGTGATCAGTGTGGAAAGAGATTTGCTCAGTCAGGTAGCCTGGTTACACACAACTGTTTGCTATTACACAAAAGTAGAATAAAGAAATCCAGGATAACAGAAAAAGCGCAGCGTGACTTAGTGTGATCCGCTCATCACGGGTTAATCGGTTGCATGTTTGCCGACCCAGGATGAAAAGGTGAAGCTATGTCAAACCAGGTGCAAACCGGGATAAGTGCACATTCACAGCTTTCTTAAATAGACCACAGTATCGATTACAGATTTACTGATGCAGAGATGGAGAAGACGCGTGCAGCATGTTTTTCACCTGCTTAGCAGCAACTTCTCATAAAACGTTACGAGGAGGTGAAGCATAGAATATGCAAAAAAGGAAATACGGCTGCTGTTAGGATTAAAAAATATCTACATACCAGCCACTCCACCTTTGTACAAAGTTGTACACTCTACCTAAATTGCTTTTAAAATGCTTGTTTTATGTGTAGGTTTTATTGATCTCAATGTGCTAAATGTGCTGGTTTTACTGTAAAGTGTCTTTGAATAGCCTACACTCTAAAAACAAAAGGTTCTAAATAGCACTAAAAGTGGTTCATGGCTTGTAATCATAGGGGAACCACTTTAAGTGCTATATAGCACATATCTTTAAATATGGTGGCATGTAGAACCATAAGAGGTGCCATATAGCACCTTAAGCACCTCATAGAACTGCTGAAGAACCGCTGGAGAAGTAGTGGTGCTATATAGCACCTTAACAATTTAACAAACCTGTTAAGCCCAGTTTGGTTCTTCAGCGGTTCTTCAGCGGTTCTTTGAAGTGGTTAAGGTGTTATATTGAATCTCTTATGGTTCTACATAGCACCATTTTTAAAGATAGGTGCTATATAGCACTTAGTGGTTCCCCTATGATTACAAGCCATGAACCACTTTAAGTGCTATTTAGAACCTTTTGTTTTTAGAGTGTATATAAATAAAAAGTATTATTATTTAGCCTACTTTGCCTTAAGAGTGAGCAGAGGGAATTAATGTTCCTCAGGAAATTTACCCAAAAGATTAGGCCTAATTACAAACCCTTGTCCACAATGCGAGAATATGTTATACAACCATAGGCACAAATCTCTATAAGCTATGTCTAAATTTAAATATCTTGCTTCAATTAATGTTCATCCAGAACAATTATGATTGGGCAAAAAAAAAAACTGGCAACAAGTCAAGATCAAATGTTAAATTATTTTGCAGGCTGGTAAGTGCCCTAATTCTTAACAGTGTGAAAATGGTGTAGAAATTACTTACAAGATGCCTGCTCACATATTTTATCTAAACTGATTTTAGCAGTTAAGATGAAGGCTCATTTGTCTGGCACCGGGGGGGCACCAGCTCCAGACTTTACCCCAGCTGAGGAAATGGCCCTTGTTGTAAACCAAGGAAGGCCTCTGATGGAAGGGATTCAGTGTGGGACAGTTACAGACTCTGCTCCACCTCCAGAAACTTCTCTCTTCCTACAGGGAACATTATCCAGTACTGCAAAGCACAAGCAACAATTCTTATGGGCATATGTGGACTGTTTGACCGTGTTTTGCCTTGCATTATCTGGTGACACAGTCACTCTCCTGCTTGTCCCACTCATTCTCTGGTGCCAGTGTAGGATCTCTTTCCTTGCTCAGACAGGCAATATTAAGACAGTGTAGGCTACAGTGATGTCACAGGCCCAGTCTGGGGCGACCCTCAGGTGGTGGAGACACTGAAAACGTGACTTGAGAAGGCCAAATGCCATCTCAGGTCAGGCTGTTGTTCTTACATGGGCAAGATTGTATCCTTGCGGTCTGAGGGTCTGCAAGGGGAGTGAGAATGTACATCTCACAGGCATAACCCTTGTCTCCCAGCAGAACGCAAGTAAAACCATTGATGCACTTGTGTATCAGTGAAATGTGTGTGGCCTACCTTGTGATACATGCTGGGAAATTGTACTGGACCTAAACACTCATTAGTCATGGACAGACCCAGACCACTTTTCCTCTACATTACTAATACTGGTCCTAAACACTCAGGAGTCATGGACAGACCCAGGCCACTTTGCCTCTACATTACTAATACTGGACCTAAACACTCAGGAGTCATGGACAGACCCAGGCCACTTTGCCTCTACATTACTAAAGATGCAGGCAGCATCACAGATCTGACACAATGCAGTGTTGCCTATTCAATATACATTTAATGCACGGAAGACATTTTGGCTAGTTGACAGTAGGGGTGGTACGGTTCATTAAAAAGCATGTGAACCGTTTGGTTCACTCGCTCGGTTCGGAGCGTGTGTTCGTTCGTCGGTACACTGCTAATGTGCACAAACCACTTGCTGCCATTGTGAACACTTTCAACACCTATGTTAAAACACTTACCAGAAATGACGAGCGGGATGAGCGTGACAAACGCCACACATGGCAGCTGATTGGACGAATGCGTCACGTGGGTCTGTCTGCTCTCGAATTTCAAAACAGACACTAATGGCGTCTCGTTCCGAATACGATCTCAAATTTTACAAAAATAGTTAACCCAAACGTGTTTCTGAAAAAATTTTAAGGGAGAAATAGGCCATACGAGCGCCGACGAGCCGAGTGTGGAGTGCTGCACTGAAGTTATTTTAATATTTATTCAGTAATATTTCAAATCTTTATGTGCTAAGAAGGCACAAAAGTTCCTGTAAATGGCAAAACACTAATTGTTTTGCCAAAAAAATGAAAAGCTTGTTGAAATCATCAACGTCTTCTTTTTTGCTCTATCAAAATCTCAACTAGCTTTCCTCAGAGATGGTCCCAATAATGTGCTTAAAGTCGAGTCAAATTCTGTATCTGCATGATTACATGATATAACTATTTTTTAATACTTTATCCTAAATTGTGGATAATTAAGCTATACATCATATGCTGAAGTATATTTCTGGAGTGTTAAGATTAAAAAAATAACAACAAGAACCGTACAGAACCAAAAGCCGTGACCCTAAAACCGTGATACCAACCGAACCGTGGGTTTTGTGAACCGTACCACCCCTACTGGTTAGACATCAGAGAATACACACTAAAGAGAATCCTTATGGTTGTGATCAGTGTGAAAAGAGATTCGCTTGTTCAGGGACCCTGGTTAACCATCAGAGTATACACAAAGGAAAGAAACCTTATTGTTGTAATTAATGTGGAAAGAGATTCATGAAGTCAGTAACCTGGCTACATCCAAAAGGAAACACCACACTGGAGGGTAACCTTTTCATTTCTGTTAACCAGTTTAGGACAAGCCATGGGGGAGGAGTTTAGCCAATTATTTCAGGTGGTCTTCCTCAGCTGGCCCATTATTTGTTTATTTACCTCCACCAATCAAATCAGAAGTGCCAACACTGAGATGTCTACAAATAAATCTGTAGAATATTCTTGTTAATGAGGACCAGTACAAATCAATACTGATGGGTATTTCTGAATAGCTACAGTGAACTGAGTCATTTAGTTACATACTGTATATAAAGAAACAAGGAATATTCTCGTTAATGATGACCAGTATAAATCATTACTGATAGGTATTTCTGAATAGCTACAGTGAACTGAGTCATTATGTTACATACTGTATATAAAGAAATAAGGAATATTCTTGTTAATGATGACCAATACAAATCATTACTGATGGGTATTTCTGAATAGCTACAGTGAACTGAGTCATTTAGTTACATACTGTATATAAAGAAATAAGGAATATTCTTGTTAATGATGATCAGTATAAATCATTACTGATGGGTATTTCTGAATAGCTACAGTGAACTGAGTCATTTAGTTACATACTGTATATAAAGAAATAAGGAATATTCTTGTTAATGATGACCAGTATAAATCATTACTGATGGGTATTTCTGAATAGCTACAGTGAACTGAGTGATTTAGTTACATATATTGCAAAGATTCAAATCTTTTAAATCAGTGAATCATTAAATATTTTTTTTCTCCCAGTGCTTAATTCCTTTTTTAGAAACGAAATATTGTACTTTTAATTCCACCTCTATCTCATGATGGGACCATATTGTTTATTGTAATATCACTCACTTTAATGGTTCCAGCATAGAACACATGAAATTAGTCATGCAACAAATTAACATTATTTTTTTACAACAATAAGCTAATTATTTAGTCTTCAGGAAATAATATCAAAGGCCAGATAAGCTGTTGATTCTCCAGGATTGTTACTTTCACTATGTGATGATGTAGACCTACGTCATACCCATCAATATGTTTGACTACATCAGACATATTCACTGATCTACTTTTAAAGGTAAATATATAATAATATTAATTAATGACTGTTACTTTCACTCAGTGATAATGTAGACCTACGTCATACCCATCATTATGTTTGACTACATAGGACTTATTCACTGATCTACTTTTAAAGGTAAATATATAATATTCACTAATGACTGTTACTTTCACTATGTGATGATGTAGACCTACGTCATACCCATCATTATGTTTGACTACATAGGACTTATTCACTGATCTACTTTAAAGGCTAATAAATAATATTCACTACGGTCTGAAATTGTATCATTTAGTTATGTTTAAATTAAATCTTAAGAGAAATTGTAAACAATACAAATGTGTCTGTGATGTGGAAGATTCTGAACAATGTATTAATTGTAGAAAGAGAAAAGGCCACATTTTTTATTGAATATGGTGAAATACTGTTATGTTCACATAATTATTTCAGTTCTCTATCATAGCATATTAAAGTTAAAAAGTAATAATTAATTTGAAAAGTGTAACAATAAATACAGCTCTGGAAATAAGCGAGACAACTACAAATCTTTCTTAAATCAACCCTATTGAAAATGTCTGAAATGTGATCTAGAGGAAGACGGATGGTCAACAGACGGATGGTCCTCTGGTGACGGGGTAAGAGCCCTGGCTTGGATTTGCCCTTCAGATTCTGAAAGAGATTTATTGTGAAGTAAGTTTTAACAAACAAGGATTTTATTCCTGGTCTATTGCTGCATGTCTTGTTTTGTAAATTAAACACAGAAATGTATACATTTTTACTTTTAAGTTGCAGAATATGAGTAGGGTATTTACAGTATATGAACAGGTGTGTGTGTATATACACACACGCACACAGATTATATATATATCATCATCATAGGTACACTTCAATTGAGAGACAAAATGAGAAAAAAAACAAATCACATTGTAGGATTTTTTTATGATTTTATTGGTAAATTATGGTGGAAAATAAGTATTTGGTCAATAACAAAAGTTAATCTCAATACTTTGTTACATACCCTTTGTTGTTAATGACAGAGGTCAAACGTTTTCTGTAAGTCTTCACAAGGTTTTCACACACTGTTGCTGGTATTTTGGCCCATTCTTCCATGCAGATCTCCTCTAGACCAGTGATGTTTTGGGGCTGTCGCTGGGCAACACAGACTTTCAACTCCCTCCAAAGTTTTTCTATGGGATTGAGATCTGGTGACTGGCTAGGCCACTCCAGGACCTTGAAATGCTTCTTAAGAAGCCACTCCTTCGTTGCCCGGGCGGTGTGTTTGGGATCATGGTCATGCTGAAAGACCCAGGGAGACACGTCTGGCACTGCAGAATTTGAGTCCCTGGCGGCATAGTGTGTTACTGATGGTAGCCTTTGTTACTTTGGTCCCAGCTCTCTGCAGGTCATTCACTAGGTGGGTGAGATTTTGCGTGAAGCCCTGGATTGAGGGAGATTATCAGTGGTCTTGTATGTCTTCCATTTTCTTATAATTGCTCCCACAGTTGATTTCTTCACACCAAGCTGCTTACCTATTACAGATTCAGTCCTCCCAGCCTGGTGCAGGTCTACAATTTTGTTTCTGGTGTCCTTTGACAGCTCTTTGGTCTTGGCCATAGTGGAGTTTGGAGTGTGACTGTTTGAGGTTGTGGACAGGTGTCTTTTATACTGATAACAAGTTCAAACGGGTGCAAGTTACAAGTCTGTGAGAGCCAGAAATCTTGCTTGTTTGTAGGTGACCAAATATTTAATTGCTATAATTTTATCTTTAATTTGTTTTGAATTTTTATGTTTTCCTGTTTATGTAAAGCACCTTGAATTGCCATTGTGTATGAAATGTTCTATATAAATAAACTTGCCTTGCCTTGCCTACTTATTTTACCGAGGAATTTATGAATAAATTCATTAAAAATCCTACAATGTGATTTTCTGGATTTTTTTCTCATTTAGTCTGTCATAGTTGAAGTTTACCTATGATGAAAATTATATTCTCATCTTTTTAAGTGGGAGAACTTGCACAATTGGTGGCTGACTAAATACTTTTTGCCCCACTGTTTACAAAAAAGTGTAATAATGTATATATCTATACCAACAGTATACTGTGAACATTTTTAAGGTGCAGGATATCTATAGAAAGTAAACATTTATATATCTACAGCAGAGATGGCAAGCTTTTTTGCTCGAGGGACACACTGAGCTTTTGAAACCAAGTGAAGGGCTGCATGGAAAATAGGATTTAATGTTATTTAATTAAATTTCACCGCCCCCTACACAGTTACGTGTGTATCCTACAGAACATAAATGTTCATTTGAATTGAATCTTACTAGAGTATTGAGGCACAGATCTGGGGAAGGGTACAGAGAAATATTTGCAGCATTAAAGGTCCCAATGAGCACAGTGGCCTCCATCATCTGTAAATTAAAGAAGTTTGGAACCACCAGGACTCTTCCTAGAGCTGGCCGCTCGGCCAAACTGAGCGATCGGGGGAGGGAGCCTTAGTCAGGGAGGTGACCAAGAACCTGATGGTCACTCTTACAGAGCTACAGTGTTTTTCTGTGACTTGGAATTGTAATAAACACATATAATTAATGTAATTATATTTCACAAATAAAATTCCTATCGACCCATTGGGAAACCACAGACCATGGAAGATTCCTCACAGTTTAGCTCACGTAGCACGACGGTCGTGGTTCGACTGGTCGAGTCTGTTTTCCCAAGATGGCGCCACTGGATACGTGCTGCCGCTATTGTGGGAATTCTTTTTTTTCAAAAAAATTTTTTGTTTGTAACCCTTTTAATCAAAGCTGCAATTCAATCGCTTCTCTTCTCTGCTGGGGACAGAATACCACATAGCTGTCACGCATGCCGCTGTCTGAGATCAAGGATGCTGGAACAGATGCAATGTCAGCCTACATCGATGCACTGATATAAGAGAACCTAGAGGGTGCGCCACTGAGTGCAAGACAGATCACCAAAGCCACAAGGACCGATAAAGAGCTTTCAAAGCCATACAGGTACATCATGGAAGGATGGCCAAAATAAATTACAGATGAACTGATAGTGTATCACAAAAAGAGGGATGAACTCTCTGTGGAGCAAGGGTGTGTTCTGTGTGGCACAACAGTGATTACACCAGCAAAACTAAGTGCTAAAAGAGATCCATAGCGGTCACCCTGGCATTGTAAGGACGAAAGCAATCACACAGCAATATGTTTGATGGCCTAAAATTGACATGAGCATAGAAAACGTCTGCAAAGAGTGTGAGACGTAACAGGTAGAGGAACGCATGCCACACCAAGTCCCGCTACACCCTTGGGAGTTCTCTAGGGATGTGTGGAAAAGACTTCCCATTGACTTTCCAGGGCCGTTCAGGTAACATGTTAATGATCATAGTCATTCATACTCAAAATGAAAAGTGTACAGAATGACCCAAACAACTTCCATAGCAACCATCACTAGATTGAAGAGGATGTTTTCATCATATGGAGTTCCAGAACCAACTGTCACAGAAAACACATCAACTTTTACATCAGATGAGTTCCAGAACCAACTGTCACAGAAAACGCATCAACTTTTACATCAGATGAGTTCCAGAACCAACTGTCACAGAAAACACATAAACTTTTACATCAGATGAGTTCCAGAACCAACTGTCACAGAAAACACATAAACTTTTACATCAGATGAGTTCCAGAACCAACTGTCACAGAAAACGCATCAACTTTTACATCAGATGAGTTCCAGAACCAACTGTCACAGAAAACGCATCAACTTTTACATCAGATGAGTTCCAGAACAAACTGTCACAGAAAACGCATCAACTTTTACATCAGATGAGTTCCAGAACCAACTGTCACAGAAAACACATCAACTTTTACATCAGATGAGTTCCAGCAGTTTGGAAGGAGAAATGGAATCCACAAATGGCTTAGCAGAGAGATATGTTGCAACATTTAAAAATGGCATGAAAAAGCTGGCAAGGGAAGATCTAAGAATAGAGAACAAGTTTCTCACTTTTTGCTGAAACTGGGGAGTCGCCTGCTGACTTGTTCTTGAAGAGACATGTACGTACTAGATTGGACTTCCTTTAAACCAAGCTTTAAGAAGACGGTGAGGAAGAAGCAGTATCGGCAGAAGGAAGAACATGACAAACAGGCTGCTGAGAGACAGTTTCATGCTGATGAACTTGTTTATCTGTGCAATACAGCAGGAGAAACTCCAAGGTGGATTCCAGGAGTAGTAAAGCAGCAGACTGGACCTGTGTCATACAAGGTGCAAAGGGAAACATCTGACCAAGTGTACCGGCGCCATGGAGACCAGCTGAGATCTTGCTACACTCCAGGGCCTCCAGATCAACGGGCTGATGAAGAAACAACTGGACTACCAGAGCTGGTACAGGATTGTTCTGGAGTAGAACCCTCTATTTGCACAATGAACACTCAAACACACAATGCCTTTGTTGTTGTTACTGAGATTGTTATGATGGTTGTTTTTCATAATAATTATGGTCTTATAGCAAATCAAGCATTAGACTTAAACTTATTTTTTAACGTTGGTTTAAAAAGTCTCTGACCAGATGTGGGTTTGATCGTAAGGATAAGACAAAGATAATATTGATGAATACCATCCCTGTCAAATAAGTTCAAATTTTATTGTACGCAAGTTTCACAAATAAGGGCCATTGTTTATAGGGCTGTTTTACAGAAACTACCAACAGTAGCTATTTAAATTAAAAAGATTCAGTAGTCTAATATTATATATGACTTGGGCTCAGGACTTTCTATTAGTAGAGAGACCACAGGTAAACTCTGTAAAACTGTGTTGTCACACTCTTGGAAGGATATTCAGAGCAAATGTAAGCAAATTTAAATGTCTTTTACATTACCTTTTCATTTTTCACTTTAAATGTTTTCTTTTATTGTGTGTTTTTATCATGTTTTAAATTTAAATTCCATTGATATTTTACTTGTATTTAGTTGTAGTTCCTTGGCTTCTGTTTTAATACTAGATATACAAACCCAAATCCAAAAAAGTTGGAACACTGTACAAATCTCATAAACTCATATGTCATTCACAATAGAAAATGGATAACATATCAAATGTTGAAAGTGAGACATTTTGAAATGTCATGCCAAATATTGGCTCATTTTGGAGTTCAAGAGAGCTACACATTCCAAAAAAGTTGGGACAGTTAGAAATAAGAGGCCGGAAAAGTTAAAACTACACATAAGGAACAGCTGGAGGACCAATTTGCCACTCATTAGGTCAATTGGCAACATGATTGGGTATAAAAAAAGCCTCTCAGAATGGCAGTGTCTCCCAGAAGTCTAGATGGTCAGAGGATCACCAATTCCTCCAATGCTGCTACGAAAAATAGTGGAGAAATATCAGAAAGGAGTTTCTTAGAGAAAGTTTGCAAAGAGTGCATAATATCGTCCAAAGAATCAGAGAATCTGGAACAATCTCTGTGTGTAAGGGTCAGGGCCGGAAAACCATACTGGATGCCTGTGATCTTCAGGGCCCTTAGATGGCACTGCATCACATACAGGAATGCTACTGTAATTACAAGACAAAGAAGTACAGAATAAAAATAATAAAAACAGGCACACAGTGTGCAGATCTTCAAATTAAACAATTAAGGTTTTGTACAGGTAGTGCAACAGACATCTCATATGGAGGTAGATATTTGGTAAGTACAGTGGCGTGGCAGTATACTATACAGTCAGTGGAAAAATTAGGTCTTAGCTAGCAAGTACATTTATCTGAATAAAAAAGTGGCACTACAGAAATAACACTAGGGTAGTGGCATAATGACCAAAGCTGTGGGAAAGGGAATGTGCAAAACACACAAAGACAGCTGTGTGGGTGAGAGTGTGTAAAATGTGATTTGTCTGTAATAATGAATACATTCATTTTGCTGTCACTTTGCTCTTAACTATTTGCGGACTGCTATTTTGAAATGTTGTGACCCGGAAGTCATTTTCTATTTCTCTGTATACAAAAGCCGTCTACATCGATTTACATAGGTGGTTTGTAAAATGTGTTAGCAAACATAAAACAATATAATTATTGGAGTTCTACTGATACTATTTTTTGTTGGAGGCGAATGTTTTAAACGTATCTGGCAACTAATTAGTTACCGAATAAATATATCTATTAACGTTGTTTTTAGTATTCAGTTAGCTGGCTGCTTAGCTATGTTCGAAGTAGCCTAGCTGCTAATGATTTAACGGTAGTAACATCCCCGAACATGAGCTCAGTAAACTGTCCCCCTGCTAAAGAGCAAGTCTGCTGGACGGAGGAACAGGGTCTGTGGCTGAACACTGTGGTGAAGGAAGAAGATGAGGAGATCACAATTAAATCAGAAGGAGAGGCTGAGGCAGTTACGGCGGGACAAGAGCAAGGAGCGGCCAGTGTCAAAGAGGAGGCTGTTGGTGTTAAAGTGGAAGCCGTTTATGGAGCGAGAGAGTCTGTCACTTTGAAAAGGGAAGAAGAGGACGAAAACAATTCTGATTCAGATCTGGTAAACACCAGTAAGTAATATTTTAAACAAAATATGGTTAACACCAGTAAGTAATGTTTTAAACAAGATCTGGGTAACACAAGTAAGTAATATTTTAAACAAAATATGGTTAACACCAGTAAGTAATGTTTTAAACAAGCTCTGGTTAACACCAGTAAGTTTTGTTTTAAAACAAGATCTGGTTAACACCAGTAAATAACGTTTTTAAACAATATCAGGAGCCTATACTACGAAGCAAGATTTGGGATTAGCGAGGTAACTTCAGGCTTAACCCTGGGTTTTCAGTATTACGACGTTGGGTCACCTGTTACCGAGATACATCCCCATGTAAACTTATGCTGCAAACCTAATCTGCTCCGGAGCAGGTTATAGTCGAGAACCGATTAACCCGAACAAAAGCAAGCACCGCCTACTTACCCATCAACTCTCGATTGAAAAATGGGTCACCATTCTGGGAGTCACCATTGGCTCTCTCTGATGAGAATCTTTATGAAATATACAGATTCCCAGCGGAGGGAGTGACGTGTCTTTGTTAGATTATTGAGCCGTATGTGCCAGTGGAGTGCAATACATTGAAGTAGCATTTGTTTGTGACAGGTATTTTAATGTATGGTCTTTTTGATCAACATCAATTTATCCCCGTTCACTGTAGAGACAGTACATACATTTACTATTTACTCCTACAGAACGTTTTGAACCACCAAGTACACTCACCTAAAGGATTATTAGGAACACCATACTAATACTGTGTTTGACCACCTTTCGCCTTCAGAACTGCCTTAATTCTACGTGGCATTGATTCAACAAGGTGCTGAAAGCATTCTTTAGAAATGTTGGCCCATATTGATAGGATAGCATCTTGCAGTTGATGGAGATTTGTGGGATGCACATCCAGGGCACGAAGCTCCCGTTCCACCACATCCCAAAGATACTCTATTGGGTTGAGATCTGGTGACTGTGGGGGCCATTTTAGTACAGTGAACTCATTGTCATGTTCAAGAAACCAATTTGCAATGATTCGAGCTTTGTGACATGGTGCATTATCCTGCTGGAAGTAGCTGTCAGAGGATAGGTACATGGTGGCCATAAAGGGATGGACATGGTCAGAAACAATGCTCAGGTAGGCCGTGGCATTTAAACAATGCCCAATTGGCACTAAGGGGCCTAAAGTGTGCCAAGAAAACATTCCCCAAACCATTACACCACCACCACCAGCCTGCACAGTGGTAACAAGGCATGATGGATCCATGTTCTCATTCTGTTTATGCCAAATTCTGACTACCATCTGAATGTCTCAACAGAAATCGAGACTCATCAGACCAGGCAACATTTTTCCAGTCTTCAACTGTCCAATTTTGGTGTGCTCTTGCAAATCGTAGGCTCTTTTTCCTGTTTGTAGTGGAGATGAGTGGTACCCGGTGGGCTATTCTGCTGTTGTAGCCCATCCGCCTCAAGGTTGTGCGTGTTGTGGCTTCACAAATGCTTTGCTGCGTACCTCAGTTGTTACAAGTAGTTATATCAGTCAAAGTTGCCCTTCTATCAGCTTGAAGCAGTCGGCCCATTCTCCTCTGACCTCTAGCATCAACAAGGCATTTTCGCCCACAGGACTGCCGCATGCTGGATGTTTTTCCCTTTTCACACCATTCTTTGTAAACCCTAGAAATGGTTGTGCCAGTAACTGAGCAGATTGTGAAATACTCAGACCAGCCCGTCTGGCACCAACAACCATGCCACGCTTAAAATGGCTTAAATCACCTTTCTTTCCCATTCTGACATTCAGTTTGGAGTTCAGGAGATTGTCTTGAACAGTAACTGATACAGTGTAGATCCTCCTTTTGCCGCCAAAACAGCCCTGACCCATTGAGGCATGGACTCCACTAGACCTCTGAAGGTGTGCTGTGGTATCTGGCACCAAGACATTCGCAGCAGATCCTTTAAAGGACAACTCCAGTGCAATTTGAACCTAGGTGTTAATAACATATTGGTACCAAGTCAACCGTTCTCTGTGATATGTTTTCATGCTAATAGATAGAATGTGCCCAGTTTTAGTGAAAACTGATAATTACCTTATAACTAGGGCTGGGCATCGTTCAAAATCTTTTGATCCAGTGCCTATTTCGATACCTCAGTTTCGATACCGGTTCCTTAACGATACTTTTTTCGATACCATATTTTTTTTAATACATTTTAACGTCAAAGAAGTACAGTAAACCCAAAACATTTATTTTCCACTTAATTGTTTATCAGTAAAGCACAAAACATAACAATATAATGGCTTCAATTATTTTTAATGACAATAAAAATATTATCCAGGCTAAGAGGCTATATTGGTAAACTACCTTTAAAAAATAACTTG
>JACXGM010026580.1:0-14639 GCA_016801145.1 Umbra pygmaea
GGATCATATCAGAGACTCGAGCCTTAATCCTACATATCCGATGCTGAAGCCAGGCCCAACAGGGCTAGCTCTGTACTACAGGCCGCATGGAGAGGGTCCGGGCTGGCCAGGGTACACTATAAGATGAGGCCTCCCTGGAGGCCTTGACATTTGTCAGATGCTATTACTTTACAAACAGGCTACAAGAAGCAACAGAGCCCTGTGTTAATAGGCCCCCACCCAAGAGACACATTAGCACATGTATAGCCCTGGTCACACAAAACAGACGAGCAAAGGATATTGGTCCAAATATAGTTCTAGTCACAGTGTTTCTGTGTAAAGACTGGGGGTGGCTGAGCCCTTTATGTGAGTGGTGTCGTTCGGAGAAGCTTTGGTTGCCGGGGGCTCCTAGTTTGCCCTCTGTGGTCTCCCCCTGGCAGCTGAGCATACTGACCCCTGAGCACAGCGGACAGGACACACAATGACTTGAAAATGACACTCTGGATGATGGGCAGGGAAAGGGCCTCTGTACACACAGGTCACAAAGGAGGGCCTACGCATGCACCGCAGGTTTAAAGTCCATGAGCGCGCACACACACAGCACACAAACACCGTCCCCCTCACGAAATGGATTCTGACAAAAACTTAGTGTGTTCACATGGGTGTAAACAGTTGTGGGGGAAGATCTTTGATAAGACACCTGTTCTTCAGGGATGCAGCTTACTACGGGAGTCTTACCCATGGCCTGCTTGCCCATAGCGCACTGGTAGGTGTTCCTGGGGGACTGGTTGTGATGCGGGTATGGGATCAGGCCAGCACAGACACCGAGCAGCGTGAAGGGTTCGATCTCCAGGTGTGTTGTGTCCCTACAGTCAAAACCAGAGTATTGGGACTGATAATGATCTACAACCAGAGAATATTGATTCGATCTAAGAACAACTTTGCAGCCAGGCATAAAACGCCTGACGTTTGGGACCGGAGGGCCTCGTCACAGGCTACTCACGCGTTAATCATGTGCTCATAGACGGCGACCTGACAGTCGTTCTCCTCGTTCACATCCAGGTATTCCACCAGGCTCTCGTGAAGGAAGTCCTCAAAGGTTCTGACAGCAAATCAACACAGCATTTGATAAGCCCACAGCTTCCAGCACTAACACCTCTGGGCCATAGAAATTGCACTGCATCATGTACAGAGATAACATAATGGAGCCCACCTGTATCCCTGTGTTAACTCTTCGATGTGTTTGTTCTTTACCATTGGTTGTCCTTTCTTCACAATAATGTAAGGCCTGCCAGAAGCAACAGAGACAGTTAAAAACTAATAAAATAATAAGTTAAAAAAAACTCATATATATATATATATATATATATTTTTTTTTTTTTTTCCAAATATTAGTTAACCCATTTAGGTCAACTAGAGATGCGCAGGTGGCGGTTACAGACGCGGACTCAGCGGATACACCGTGGAATGGGCGGATGACGTGACGAAAAGTAATATTTTAATTAAATTCGGGCGGGTGGCGGTTGAACCAATAAAATGAAAAATATGTATACATTGTTAAATATTGTTTCCAACGGATGGCGGGCGCGGTTTTCAAAACTGGTCAAAAACATTAGTGCGGATGGATGTGATGCGGTTGCGGATTAAATAATACCCGCGCATCTCTAGTCCAGACCCCGAGCAGAGCTAATACAGTGATTGGATGTCATGTCCTCCATGGCGCCCCCTACCTGCAGAGGCGTCCTCCATCTGAGGAGATGTAGACACAGCGGTCAGTCATGTTGGTGGAGATGGACACAAACTCGTTGATAAACCCGGCACGTCTCATCAGTCTAAAGGTGTACACAAGCCTTTGATGATCCCTGATCACTCCAAGAATGTTACCTGTGGGCAGACCCGACACACACGACAGACTGAACAACGTCTCACAACACTACGTTCTCCCTGATTTGCATATTTGACAGGGACAATGAACATTCACTAGCATTTCTGTAAATGAGATTAAACCAGCCAAAACATTTTCCTACACATTTTCCCACAGAAACCCAAAGAAAAAAAGTACAACCTGTAAATGTCTATAATACAGTCTGCAGTCCAAAGAGTCTGAATCATACAGTCTGCAGTCCAAAGAGTCTGAATCATACAGTCTGCAGTCCAAAGAGTCTGAATCATACAGTCTGCAGTCCAAAGAGTCTGAATCATACAGTCTGCAGTCCAAAGAGTCTGAATCACACAGTCTGCAGTCCAAAGAGTCTGAATAATACAGTCTGCAGTCCAAAGAGTCTGAATCATACAGTCTGCAGTCCAAAGATTCTGAATCATACAGTCTGCGGTCCAAAGAGTCTGAATCATACAGTCTGCAGTCCAAAGAGTCTGAATCATACAGTCTGCGGTCCAAAGAGTCTGAATCATACAGTCTGCGGTCCAAACAGTCTGTATTATACAGTCTGCGGTCCAAACAGTCTGTATTATACAGTCTGCATTCCAAACCCTCTGGATCACACAGTTTGCAGTCCTAACAGTCTATATCACACAGTTTGCTGTCCAAGAGCCAAACAGGCTGTCTGTGTGGGGATACTGAATATAAAAAAAATGGAAGAGCCTCAATTAACTGGTTGTGTGTGTGTGTGCATGTGTGCGTGTGTGTGTGTGTGTGTATGTACACTTTTGACACCTGCTGTTACTAATTACTCAAAGACAGTCAACATCATTTGACAGTTATCAGTTGTTAAAAAACAATGTATACACTAATTAATGGACCCAGGCTAGACTTCTTCCAGGCAAAGACAGTGAAAAGCTTATCAGGCCCCGTATAAAGAACAACATACAGTGAGCTTTCTAGACATTCATGTTTTGTCCCTTCATGTTTGAGACATTGTATTGAAAGCAGAGGAAGGCTTACAGGTTTTACATTAAACACAAAGGAACAGCCAACCACAAAAATACAGGCTTTAGAGCTGCTGGTTGTGGACATCAGGTAAGATTGGATTATTGCAGATGTCAAAAAGAGAGCAAACGATGAAGATGAGAGTTTAGACTGAGACTAGACAGCCAGGGGTGTGTACACTTAATCTAGACTGCAAGGGTTGTTCAAACTTTATATTATTTATTTAACCTTTATTTATCCAGGAACAACAGGCTGAGACACTCTCTTACAGTGTTGTCCTGTGATACAACAACAGAAATGAATAAAACTGAATGATTTAAAATGGAATAAAACAAGACAGAGTAAAATTGGATAAAACTAAACATTCAGGGGTGTGTAGACGTCCAGGTATACACTAGCGTTCAATAGTTTGGGGTCACTCAGACTTGTTCATGTTTTTGATTGCAATTCATATAAATTCACCAATGTGGCATTAAGTTAAAAAAATGTATATCCAAAACCAATTTTGCAGATATTGATCATTGTTGGAAATTACAGATTCATAATGAATTATTAAAATATAACAGCAAAGCCACTTTTTAAGCAACCATAATTTCAGTGTCCTATTAGTCTTTTCGCTTATCCATAATTAATGTTTTGACAATAATTTCTATCAATGTAATGCCACCTTGATCAATGAAGATATAAATTTCTATCGAACTACATGACAATTCCTGTGTGACTCCAAACCTTTGAACACTAGTGTATGCAGACTGACAGGTGTATATAGACCAAGACCAGCGACGGTGTGTGCAGTCACCATTGAGGAAGACCAGAAAAACCGAGGGGTAGGACAGCTCTTCTCCACACAGCAGGTTGACATCCTCCACGCCCAGGTTGAAGGCCAGCTTGACTATGGGACCATCCTCCATATCGGTGGTGATGTGGGTCATCAGAGCCAGGTTCTTCACAAGACCACAGGCCTTGGGACACGACATACAGCCACGTCATGAGCTGACACACACAGGTCAAGGCCAGGCCACGACCAAATCAAATAGGCATCTATATGAGCAGCAGTTTAAAAGTTCTGTTTTCACACATGGGTGCGTCTGCCTCACCTCTCCCTCAGGGGTGTCGGAGGGGCACAGCATGCCCCATTGCGAGGGCTGCAGGGAGCGTGGGCCGCTGACTTTCCTGGTCTTTTCAAACTGGGAGGAGATCCGGGTCATCATGCCCAGAGCCGAGATGAAGGAGAGGCGAGACAGTACCTGGGTCACCCCCTGACGGTCCATCTTAAACCTCTTCAGGGACCAGTTCCCCTGCGAGCATAGACAGAGTCTCAAAGGTTTGGGTCCATAAGCACATTTAGAACTGGGTGACATTTTAAAATGGCTTTAAATACACATTTACTTTAATAATCAAAATTCAAACTGGGAGGAGATCTAGCGTTCAAAATGTACAGACTTTCATCCGTTTGCAATGAATGAACAAATCAAAACGAAAGCAACTGAAATAGCTCAACACAAAGAATGAAAGTTCTTTTCAGCGTATGCTTTATTCTTCTTCCTCCAAACATACCGCTGATCCATCATGCCGTACAGTTCCAGTTTTATTTCATTGCTCCACAGAACAGAATCCCAAAACCTCTGTGGCTTCTTTATATGATTTTGAGCATATTGGACCTGACTTCTCCTGTGCTTTTGGGTCAGTAGTTGTGTACGTCTTGGCGTTATGGCATGGAATGCTGCGTTTAGTATGTGCATTACTGTGCTCACTGAAACCTCAGTGCCTGTTGCCATCAAGTCTTGCTGAAGATCTTTTACAGTCACTCAAGTGTTTTTCACAACCTGCCATCTCAGGAATCTAATTGCAGCCATTGATAGTTTCCTTTCTCTGCCCCGTCCAGGTAATGCAACCACTACTCCCTTAAATTTGAACTTGCAAACTATGCTTCCAATTGTGTCTCTGGTAACATTCAGTGCTTTCGCCTATCTTTTTGTATCCTGTTCCTTGTTTGTGAAGGGCGATGATCTCTTCCCCTTTTAGGACAATTTTGTCTTAGCCATGTTTCTAACATGCAGTCAAACGTGACACTCAACAAACCCCTAGCTAGTTCAGGTATTTCATGTGTTCTAGGTCAAGCACACCTGGTGCAACTAACAAAGTCCTTGATGATTTGCATCAGGTGTGCTTGAGACCACAGCTGTTATGCATGTTTGTGCTGTTGTGAGGGATTCTGTTCCGGGGGTCGAATAATAGTGAGACTGGAGAAGTCATTGTGAGTTGCATTTTCTGTTATATTTGAGAAAACATCTTGAAGCATTTGTTGTGTTGCAATATTTCAATTGCTTTGGTTAGATTTTTTCACTGCAAACAGCATCCTACATTTTTACAACATTTTACATTAACATTTTTAGTCATTTAGCGGACGCTCTTAACCAGAGCGACTTGCAGTGAATACAAGGACATCCCGCTGGAGCAACGTAGGGATGATTACACTCACCAACTATCCCTCTGCGATTTAATTCATAAGAGCCCGATCTGCAAGGGGGAACTGGAGCGCATTGGAGGGCAAGGTAGATAACCCAACTTATCTATCCCAAATCCCTGGCAGTGCTACGCCAATTTGCACTGCCTTGTGCTGCGGGTTCCGAGCGAATTCAGAGAAGCTATAGTCAGGTTCAAAACACTGATGATCATGACCTAGCATGTCCTGCAAGGCATCAACTTAGTCCACTACGCCATGCGGACCCCACAACAGTAGGATCCACTTTAACGAGAACGATCTTCCTGTTGTCTAGGCAGTAGAGGATAGTAGATCCACATCACTCAGAAGTAAGTGAGCAACACTCACGGTTGAGATGGCATTGACCATGCCGTTGGTGATCTGGTCCTGGCGCATGTGTTTCACAATGTCAAACTGGGCTGCCCGCTGCTTGGGAATGATCTGGTCTGAGATCTTCTTCAGCTCCGAGTTGAACTTCTTGAAAAGATCCTCGAACAGTAGAGAAAGGAGCTAGCACAAAGAAGGACAGAGACGGTAGTCAGAAACTAGAAGGCCATTTTATAAAGTGTCTCGAAGAGATCTGAAATAGGTTCAGATTCCTTTCTGTCATACTCTTCAAAAGTTCCGCCCTACTCTGAAAGAGCTGAGGTTCCGGAAGTACATTTCCCATTCATCTCTCCCATAAATGTCTGGAAAAATCTGTATATAAAGAGTTTTACACCATGCCTTAGGCTAGCCAGCTACGCTGTGTAAAGCGCTTTGAGTTCCTTGGAAGAAAAGCGCTATATAAATTGAATGCATTGAATGCATTATGTTGAGAGACCTAAACACAGCTTCTAGTCTATAATTCAATGAGAGCAGCCTGAGACTTCTACAACACGGATGAAATTAAGATCATGTTGTAAACCTTTTTTAGTAGCCATGGTGTTTCACCAGGCTTTCATTAGTAACATGACAAAAAATTCACTAGAAGCGCATTAGAAGGTTACCTGTCTATGTAATTTGATTTACAGCAGAGCTCTGCTAAATGGAAATGTGCCATTTAAGCCATCTGTATGAGTTAAATCACCACTTCAGAATGGTGCTGAATAGAAATATCAAAGTATTTGCAGGTGTTTAAAACAAGGAAAACATTAATAAAAACTAAGTAAACACGAGGACTGCAACAAATGAGAAACAGGCTGCAGGGCCCTGTAGAATTTGTCAATCATATCTAAATGTATGGAATGTTCGACTAATTGAGTACAAGGCCACTAGTGTACTATATGCCATTTTTGTCTTAATAGGCTTCCTAACATATGAAACCATGTGCACAGTAATGTGGATTATAAACCTCCTCAACATGTTATTTACTGTATAGACATACGTTAGGAGCTGATATGTCATCAGCACTGTGGAATAATCCTTTCAAGGTTCAGTTTGGATTCACACCACTGACACGTTTCTATGTTAAATCTGTAAACTGGAAGCATCTCAAAACTGTATTTTGCCATGAATATTTCTGCTTCTCACAACTATTGTATAATCAATAAACTACTGTCATATGCAAAGGTTTAGGCACCCCTGACAATTTCCATGATTTTCATTTATAAAAAATTGGGTGTTTGGATCAGCATTTTCATTTTGATCTATCAAATAACTGAATGACACAGTAATATTTCAGTAGTGAAATTAGGTTGACTGGATGAACAGAAAATGTGGAATATGCATCAAAACGAAATTAGACAGGTGCATAAATTTGGGCACCCCAACAGAAAAATCACATCAATATTTAGTTCAGCCTACCTTAGAATAACAGCCTCCAGACACTTTCTATAGTAATGAGTGTCTGGATTCGGGATCAAGGTATTTTGAACCATTCCTCCTTGCAAAACATCTCCAGTTCAGGTTTGATGGTTGCCGAGCATGGCCAGCCTGCCTTAAATCACCCCACAGATTTTCAATAATATTCAGGTCTAGGGACAGGGATGGACATTCCAGAACATTGTACTTGTTCCTCTGCATAAATGCCAGAGAAGACTTTGAGCAGTGTTTTGTGTCACTGTCTTGTTGAAATATCCAACCCCGGCGTAACTTCAACTTTGTGACTGATTCCTCTACATTATTCTCAAGTATCTGCTGATATTGAGTGGAATCCATGCAACCCTCAACTTTAACAAGATTCCCAGTACCGGCACTGTCCACACAGCCCCACAGCATGATGGGACCTCCACCAAATTTACAGTGGGTAGCAAGTGTTTGTCTTGGAACCCTGTGTTCTTTTGCCGCCATGCGTAACACTCCTTGTTATGACAAAATAACTCCATCTTTGTTTCATCAGTTCACAGCACCTTCTTCCAAAATGAAGCTGGCTTGTCCAAATGTGAGTTTGCATACCTAAAGCGACTGTTTTTCGCATGTGCAGAAAAGGCTTCTTCCGCATCACTCTCCCGTACAGCTTCTCCTTGTCCAAAGTGCGCTGAATTGTTGAACGATGCACAGTGACACCATCTGCAGCAAGATGATCTTGTAGGTCTTTGGAGGTGGTCTGTGGGCTGTTTTTGACCGTTCTCACCATCCTTCTCCTTTGACTCTCCAATATTTTTACTTGGCGTGCCACTTCTGGCCTTAACAAGAACTGTGCCTGTGGTCTTGAAGTTCAAAGCTTAATGAGCTCACCAAACCAATTGTGTGTTCCATTTAATCAGTGCTAGGTAGTTAAAAAGGTATTCAAATCAACAAAATGACAAGGGTGCCCAAATTTATGCAAATGTCTAATTACATTTTGATGCATATTGCATATTTTCTGTTAATCCAATGAACCTCATTTCACTACCGAAATATTACTGTCCTTCAGTTATTTGATAGTTAAAAATTAAATTGCTGATCTAAACACCCAATTATTTATAAATGAAAATTGTCAGCAATGCTTAAACTTTTGCATACGACTCTATATATAAACTATAACACTCAGTAATATACATTCACCTAAAGGATTATTAGGAACACCATACTAATACTGTGTTTGACCCTTTTTCGCCTTCAGAACTGCCTTAATTCTACATGGCATTGATTCAACAAGGTGCTGAAAGCATTCTTTGAAAATGTTGGTTCATATTGATAGGATAGCATCTTGCAGTCGGAGATTTGTGGGATGCACATCCAGGGTACGAAGCTCCCGTTCCACCACATCCCAAAGATGCTCTATTGGGTTGAGATCTGGTGACTGTGGGGGCCATTTTAGTACAGTGAACTCATTGTCAATTTGAAATGATTTGAGCTTTGTGACATGGTGCATAATCCTGCTGGAAGTAGCCATCAGAGGATGGGTACATGGTGGCCATAAAGGGATGGACATGGTCAAAAACAATGCTCAGGTAGGCTGTGGCATTTAAACGATGCCCAATTGGCATGAAGGGGCCTAAAGTGTGCCAAGAAAACATCCCCCACACCATTACACCACCACCACCAGCCTGCACAGTGGTAACAAGGCATAATGGATCCATGTTCTCATTCTGTTTACGCCAAATTCTGACTCTACCATCTGAATGTCTCAACAGAAATCGAGACTCATCAGAACAGGCAACATATTTCCAGTCTTCAACTGTCCAATTTTGGTGAGCTCTTGCAAATTGTAGCCTCTTTTTCCTATTTGTAGTGGAGATGAGTGGTACCCGGTGGGGTCTTCTGCTGTTGTAGCCCATCCGCGTCAAGGTTGTGCGTGTTGTGGCTTCACAAATGCTTTGCTGCATACCTCGGTTGTAACGAGTGGTTATTTTAGTCAAAGATGCTCGTCTATCAGCTTGAAGCAGTCAGCCCATTCTCTTCTGACCTCTAGCATCAACAAGGCATTTTCGCCCACAGGACTGCCAGATACTGGATGTTTTTCCCTTTTCACACCATTCATTGTAAACCCTAGAGAGGTTTGTGCGTGAAAATCCCAGTAACTGAGCAGATTGTGAAATACTCAGACCAGCCCGTCTGGCACCAACAACCATGCCATGCTCAAAATTGCTTAAATCACCTTTCTTTCCCATTCTGACATTCAGTTTGGAGTTCAGGAGATTGTCTTGACCAGGACCACACCCCTAAATGCATTGAAGCAACTGCCATGTGATTGGTTGAGTAGATCAATGCATTAATGAGAATTTGCCTGGGTGTTCCTAATAATCCTTTAGGTGAGTGTATAGAGTTGTAAAAAGTACAAAGTAAAAAAGTTAAGCTGTTTTGGGAAGTTCCTGATTAAAACCTCAATGACCAGGAATGGGATAACAAATTATTAGTGACCATAATTCATATTTTTTTAACTCTTTTATACATTTCATTGATGGCTGTTTAGTTATTACCTCCCTTTGCCTGGTCATTGATGTCTTAATTAAGAAATGTACAAAACTTGTGGACTCAGAAAAGTACTCACACTTTGTACTTTTTATAACTCTGGCAATATCCACCAAACACCTGGAGCATAATGCAACCATAACCCTGTGTTCTGCAACTCCTGCTGGTTTCTGACAGCTGGTCTGTTCCTCACCCTCATCAGCACTGAGAAAACAAGGACGGACACTGATTTAATAACCAGGTGTGCAAACCTTAAGATAAGCCTGACATGGCCTCTGGCCCAGGTCGCTCCACTTCTGCCCCCTACGGCCTTAATTGGGGATCACCGCTCCCTTTTCCTCAACGCTGCACCAACTCCCGGCACATTTGCATACATCAAAACAAACAAACAGCGCTCACGAAAATTAATAAAGAAATTAAGCTTCCGTTGCACAGCCCGGCCAATTAGTTGAATGTCAGCGATTCATAATTGGAGAGTGGAGATTTCTGGGCGTTCTGAGTGAATAAGCCCCCTATTGAAAAGCGGCCCTGCGCCCCACTCCCCCCCACCATGCCTCCACTTCTCAACCAGAGCTGGTCGGGGTGGGGGGAAATTAAAGGCCTTAAGACAGCTGTAATTACATTATCAGAGCCGGGGCCTGCAGGATTAGCTCAATCGCTCCAGTCAAGGCAGCCATTCTTTTGTCATGGTGCGTAAAGAAAAATCCCTCCTCTTCCCCGGCCCTGGGACTTTGGTGCCGCTGCTGCGTATCCCCCTCCCACCATGACAAAGCCAAGTGATGGGGAAATACAGAGCGAGGGATGAAGGTAGGGGGATGAGGAGAGCGTGAAAGAAGCACAACAGCTAACAACAAAGAGGAAGGAAAATAATTACGGTATTAATAATATTAAAGATGGAGGTTAGAGATCAGGGCATGTGGAGGCTGGTGGAGTCTGTGTAAACTAATGTACAGCATATATAATGGTGTAGTCTGTATAAATTAGTGTACAGAATATAGACTGGTGTACAGTTTGTATAGACTAGTGTACAGCATATAGAATGGTGTACAGTCTGTATTAGTGACGGGCATTTGAGGTTTCATTATTGTTTTTCAAGCAGCAGGATCAAGCTGTCACCACAAACTCAGAATTTACAAAATAAAAGCAGTCACTGATATTTGACACATTGCAATGCATTTCAAAAGTGACTTACTTGGAAATAATAAATTAACTGCTGCCAGCACAATGTATAGAAAAAAGAAAATTATATCTTGATATATTTTTTTGGGTTGTTGTCTTGCCGAAATACCCCGCCCCGGCGTAACTTCAACTCTGTGACTGATTCATCTACATTATTCTCAAGTATCTGCTAATTTGAGTGGCATCCATGCAACCCTCAACTTTAACAAGATTCCCAGTACTGGCACTGGCCACACAAAGCGACAACATGATGAAACCTCCGCCAACTTTTACTATGGGTAGCAAGTGTTTGTCTTGGAATTCTGTGTTCTTTTGCCACAATGCATAACGTCCCTAGTTATGATCAAATAACTCCATCTTTGTTTCATCAGTCCACAGCATCTTCTTCCAAAATTAGGCAGGCTTGTCCAAATGTGAGTTTGCATACCTTCAGCGACTGTTTGTGGCGTGTGTGTGCAAAGTGCGCTGAATTGTTGTGCGACGCACAGTGACACCATCTGCAGCAAGAAGATGTTGTGGGTCTTTGGAAGTGGTCTGTGGGCTGTTTTTGACCGTTCTCACCATCCTTCGCCTTTGCCTCTCCAATATTTTACTTGGTCTGTCACTTCTAGCCTTTACAAGAACTGTGCCTGTGGTCTTCCATTTCCTCAATATGTTCCTTAAATCTCTGTGATAGCTTTTTGTAGCCTTCCCCTAAACCATCATGTTGAACAATCTTTGTTTTCCGGTCACTTGAGAGTTGTTTTGAGGCCCCCATGTTACCACTCTTCAGAGGAGAGTCAAAGGGAACAACAACTTGCAATTGTCCACCTTAAATACCTTTTCTCATGATTGGATGCACCTGTCTACAAAGTTCAAGGTGTAAAGGGTAACTCACGCCCAAAAAGCATAATTAGGAAGGAAACGCCACTTTTAAGATTTTTGGTTTCAGTCAAATCACCTTTTGAACAGGAGTGATAGGGGCACTACTATGATAGCATCAAAATCACTATTTTTAAAACACTAGGAAGGCTTCACACAACAAGAAACTTTGCCTGAAGTATCACCTTGGGCTGTATACATGAACTCGAGCATTGAGAACATTGTTTATCAATTTTTGTGTTTTTATTTACACCTTATGATAATTATTTAGATGATACTATTGTTTATGGTATTGCCCCTACAGCTGACCAGGCCCTTTATGAGCTTCAATCTGCCTTTATAACCATACAGAATACTTTTGTTGAATTGAAACTGGTTTTAATGCAGGCAAGACCAAGTGTATTACTCTCAAATGCATGTCTGACCATGATTTATGTATTCATATATTGGATGGTTCCCCCATTGACCATTTTAATGCTTATACATATTTGGGCATCAGGGCTCCTAAACAGCACTAGAGTTACCTCTTAAAACCTATTCACAGAGCTGCTGAGACCAACTTTTTGTAAGGAATTCTGAGAACTCTTACTTTAAGAGAAAGTTGACCCTGTTGCTATGGATGTTCCGTGAACAAGTGATTGGTCTATAAGGGATGGGTGTCACTGAATAAATAAATTAATCTAAAATAAATTAAGCAATACTGTAGGATATTTGATGTTGCCATATTGAAATAAAGATAATCAAGCTGATTAAATGTAAAACACAGAATTATATACTGACTATGAACATGAGAATGATATACTGACTCATCAATATATATTTCTCTGTTACATGTTTAATCATTGACACTGTGGCTATTATTTGAATATCTATATTATGTTCAGCAAATTGTCAGCTTATTACAGTGGCTGCTTGAAGGAACACACGGACATCACCAAACGCTGGGTTTCCTCCTTCAGTGGTTGTTTGTTCGTGGGTTATTCCATCTTAAGGTGTCTTCAGTAATTGAAATTCATGCTCGATCAGGTGACTGACTCAGCCATTGTGGAATATTCCACTTCTTTGCCTGAAAGACATCCTTGGTTACTTTCTCAGTATCGTTTGGGTCATTGTCCATCTGTAAAAGTGATTCACCGTCCAATCAACTACGCAGAATAAAACAATCTGAGCAGACTATATATCCCTATACACTTCAGAATTCATCCAATCATTTCTGTCTTCTGACACATCATCAATAAACACAAGTGACCCAGTGCCATTCCAAGCCACGCAAGCCCATGTCACACTGTCTCTACCTTGTTATATAGAGGTGTATAGATGTGTTATGCTTTGGTACATGAGCCATTCCAAGACTTTTCTTCACCTTTTTCATCCCATCATTCTGATACTGGTTGATCTTAGTTTAACCTTTCCAAAGAATGCTGTTCCATAACAGGGCTGGCTTTTGTAGATGTTGTCTGGCAAAATTATTCAGGCCTTCCTATTCTTGAGGCTTATGAATGGTTTGCACGTTGTGGTGAACCCTCTGTATTTGCTCTTGTGAAGTCTTCTCTTTATGCTAGACTTGGATAATGATATGCCTATCTACTGGAGAGTGTTCTTCACTTGGCTGGATGTTGTGAATGGGTTTTCTTTACCATGAAAAGGATCTTACGATCATCCACCACTAATGCCTTCCGTGGATGTCCAGGCCTTTTTGTCCTGCAGATCTCACCCAGTGAGTTCTTTTTTCTCAGAATGTACCAAACTGTTGATTTGGCCACTGCTAATGTTTCTGCTATCTCTGATGGATTTTTTTTGCAGCCTAAGGTTGACCCGTCTCATTTGCATTCAGAGCACCTTTGACCGCATGTTGTGGGTTCACCAACAGTTCCTAAATGCGAGTGCCACAGCTGGAATCAACTCCAGACCTTCTACCTGCTTAATTACTGAGGAGATAATGAAGGAATAGCCCACACCTGTTCAGGAAACAGCTTTTGAGTCAACTGTCCAATTTACTTTTGGTCCCTTGAAAAAGAGGGGGCTACTTTTTAAAGAGCTTTAATTCCTAAACCCTTCCTCCATTTGTGAATATTCCAAACTGATGTGAATATCTTCACATTAAAGCTGAGAGACTGCAGTTTAAGCCCATATTCATTATTTAACTGTAACTTCAATATATTTAGGCCATTCAACACTTCGTATTCAGTGGTGCCAGTCATCTTTAATTCAATGACAGAACAGCGTGAGTCCTACTGTGCTGACAGGCTCTGTTGATCTGCACTGTAAGCCTTTATGTTGGAGGAAGGCTGTGCAGGAAATTGTGGTAAAAGTGGGCATTAACCCAATGTATTCAGGTTAGTATGTGCAGCACAACATGGTCCATAGGCCAATGTGCACAGGCGTATTGAAGTCTAATAACTGAGGGAGTATAAATAGACAAGTTGGAAGAGTCACATTAATGCTACTTATGATTCCTTCATGTTAAATTCACGACAGTCGAATGAACAGAGGGTTTACATTCAGGACAGACAGTGATGGTGCAATCGGAGCTCCGATGAAGTGAGTGTCGATTCACCTGTCCAGCCAACTCCAGACGCTTGTTGCCATAGTAGTCTCTGTCATCCACCTTGTTCTCTCCCTGGGCCAGGATCACCCGGCGCACCATCACCGCCAGGTAGACACACTTAGCCCGGAAATTAAACTCCTTCACCTTGATTTGAAAGAGTAAAAACAGTTGATCCAGAAAGTCGGTTAATTTCTAAGAGAAACACTGAGGTAATTCAACATACTTAGATGTTTACTAGATCAAATGCACAGTGAACATTGAAGAAGGTTGCAATGTTGTCAAAGTGGCTAATGGATACGTGTCCATTTCACAACACAAATCATGCAGAGTTCATTTCTAGGACTTTGCCACCTTGTGCTTGGTTAATCCCACCTTGTCTCACC
>JACXGM010026581.1:0-14814 GCA_016801145.1 Umbra pygmaea
CAAATAGTAAACTTTACACCTGGTTCTAGTGTGAGTACAAATACAAATAGTAAACTTTACACCTGGTTCTAGTGTGAGTACAAATACAAATAGTAAACTTTACACCTGGTTCTAGTGTGAGTACAAATACAAATAGTAAACTTTACACCTGGTTCTAGTGTGAGTACAAATACAAATAGTAAACTTTACACCTGGTTCTGTCTAATCAGACACATTACTGGCTGTGCTTAGAGGCCTGCTTAGGAACTGATGCACGTCAAAACAGACTTTCTTCTTCGGACAGTTCTGCAATCATACCCCTCTATGCTGCAACTGTACGCATGCTGTCTGCGTGTTGTTGAGTGCCAATATCTCGTAGATCCGTTATCGCACATGATGCTTCCAGATCCAGCCAGCGATGCTCAATGGCACACTCTCTCTATCCAGCTGACGGTGCTCCGTATTTCTCTGTGTCTCCTTTTCTCTCTCGGCAGTGTTCAACTCCTCCATCATTTGAAAAGATTACTTCTTTGCCATCTGGGCATGAACATAAGACAGGTCAATGTCAGTCGAATTCACACGTTTGAGGGTTCTCTTGATAGCTCTAGATTGGTGACCAGGGCAAAGGGATCTGCTGGTTGAACTTAGTAGATGGACTAGGGGCACAGAGACAAAGTGTCATTGTCAGCACTGGTCCCAGGCCTTGGGCTGCTAATAGGCTGGGGTCACTGGTGGACGTGATGGAGACTTGGGAAGAGTCTGTGTGAGAGACCGTAGATGAGCATATTTATCAAAGGGATCTACTTGGTTAAAATATATAAATCGTGTCTTGTTTGCACAAGCATTAGGTGGGCACAGTTCTCAAGACAACACAAACATTTAACAGCTGGAATAGGATTTCAGTTGAATGCACTGTGTTGTATCATGTGGCATCCCTGTATGAAGCTCAGTAACATGGTATACTGCCCAACATGTCAGTACAAGAGGTCTTATGCTGGGTCGAGGAGGGTCAGTCAGCTAAAGGATGTGTTGATGGACTGGCTGGTGTCGCTGCATGCATCTTGGCCAAAGTCTGTGGGTGAGTTTATAGATGATCAAAGTTACAATATAGATCAATATTGCCTGGTGGGTGAAAAGTATTAGGACATTTGTCAATATAATTCTCAAGACAAACATAACGGACAACACAGCTGGGAAAGCATTTCAACTTGTATCCTATGTAGTTACCTATCAATTGCTGATGCAATCACATAATAAATAATAACCTATACAGCTACAGTACACAGTGATGTGTAGAGTTAGCAGCAGAGAAGCAAGATAATATATATCTACACAAGGATGTGAGTCAGTCCAGCTATTGAGTATTCTTATGGCTTATGAGTAGACAATGTCCTTTGCGTTTTTATGGTATGTTTTTTGTACAGCGCAAAGATGATTGTCAACAGTTATTATAGATAATTGTTTTGTTCAATTGGCAAAAGATGGGCACATATCTGCGGCTATGCAGACATCTATCGCTCTTATGATTTATCAGATTCTGCTGATACTAACTGCTTAAATGCACAGGAGACAACATTGTCTTTAATATTTCTTCCTGTTTCCTTGTTGTTACAGTGATACTGTAGGAGCCAGTAGAATGTGTCTGCTTGAATAGGGTGCGGGTCAGCTATTTTTTTCATCTGCCCACTCGGAACCCAACGGCTAAATAGAAAGTAAAGAAATGTAACGCCCTCAACCGTATGGACATATCGAAATGCCTTTGTAACATACAGTTTTCATGTGCATTGCCCCATAGGCTACATTGTTTACTTTCCATAGAGCAAAACACATGTTTGTTTATTGAAATGTGCACATGTATTAATCATTTAATTGCTTTCTATACAAGACATTTAGCAATATAAAGTCTAGTTATGACTGTAGAAGTAGCTGGAGAATTTCACAGTGATTACAATTTTGATTTGATTGATGAAGTGCTCGAAGTCAATAGCCAAATATAGCTGTTCTAGTCAATTTTAAGAGGCATTGTATTCGGGCTCATGTGTAAACCGGGAAGAGCACCTCAAACAGTAAGGTTACGAAAAAAGTATGTGCATTAATTCTCTGATTTAGGCATAATTGATGCCAGGTCAATGAGGACACTAATCTATTTTTAGTAAAAAGATTTATATTCAGATATAATTTCCAGTAGTATTCCAGCTGGTAATGTTTAACATTGATGTTATTTTTTGGTAGGTTAGATGTGAATTCTTTATTCCTAATTTTTATTTGGCGTTTCAGTACCCTGCTAGCTTATTTTTGTTTGCTCATTTTCCTTCATGAACAGGTTATCTTAGTAGCCAAGGCAAGTTTATGGAGAACTGAATCTGGTGTCCGTGTGTTGAACTAGGCTACATTTGCCAGCAAAATCATCTAAATCAATGAAAAAGAGATGTTGAGTCCCACAAACAATCGAAAACCCCACCAACAATAGAAAGGTGACACCTACCTCACCTCACCTAGACCTGCATTGATTGGCACTCAGCTAGTCGTTGTGTTACAAATTCAACCTCCCCACCATCTCACCACTCCAGACATGAGCCGATTGGACTAAGCAATTGTAGAAATGTTCAAAACCGTTTTTAATACCATTTTAAAACCGTTTTTATAGCAAATAAATAAAATTAGATCATACGCTTATACATGTTTGCATTGGAGCATAGAGCATTGTTGTTCCCCCATTTCAGATTAACTTTATAAAATATTTCAAGAATTCTTAGCCTATATTTTCTGTGATCGTTTTTGTAAAATATTTTTTAAAAGGGTAATGTTTCCAAAGGTTATTCTTTTAATTTTTTATCTCTGGAGGGCTTTTATTTAGGAAGAAAGGCAAAAGTATATATATATCACACACTTAAGATTATTGTGGCTGGCTTAATAGAAGTGCTTCAATGTCTTAATATAAGCATGACTGAACCGGACGGCACATGATAACAGCATTCTGCAATATATAGCTTTGTCATAAATGCAGCTGTTTAATACAAAATGAGAGGATTGCCTGTGGATGTAGATAAAGATATTAGCCTAAAGTGAAAAAAATAGACAATTAAATCGATAATCTCTATTATTTGTGTGACAATTAATCGTCAGCAAAATTTAATAATCGTGACAGCCCTACCTGTAGCATTTAGATGAGCCTTCACTGGAACTAAGGGGCCTAGCCCAAACCCTGAAAAAAGCCCCAGACCATTACACATCCTCCACTAAAGTTTACAGTAGGCATTATGCACTCTGGTAGGTAGTGTTCTCCTGGCATTTACCACACCCAGATACATCCATCAGACTGACGGATAGTGAAGTGTGATTCATCACTCCAGAGAACATGTTTTCTACTGCTACAGAGTCCAGTGGTGCCATGCTTTACACTGACTTGTTGCAAAGTTGGCATCCTAAGACAGTGCCACGTATAAAGTCACTGAGCTCTTCAGTACGACCCGTTGTACTGCCAGTGTTGGTCTATGGAGATTTCATGGCTATGTCCTTGATTTTACGCAACTCTAATGTCAGGCGTGGCTAAAAACACCTGAATTTAATCATTAGGAGGGGATTCCACTTTCTTTTGTGCATGTTTCTGTGTGTCTATCAAACATATATTCTACATTAAAAATGAAATTTCTAATATTATTATCAATACACCGTAATACCACATTATCGTGATATTTCTTTGAAAAGTTATCATAACATGCCAAACTTATACATTGCTTTTTCACATGACTCAGTGGTTACGGATTCAGACTTGAGGTCAGAAGATTACTGGTTCGATTCCTGACTATGCCAAATGTAATTGTGTCCTTGGGCAAGGCACTATACCCTTTAACTCCCTTGCTCCGGAGAAGAGCGTCTGCTAAAATACTCAAATGTAAAATGTAAATGTTGTAGGTTTTTGAGGGTGTGTGGGCATTTAATCTGTGAAGGCAATAGACACCGAAGTCTGTGCTCATCTACTATACTCACACAAGTACACCACTGTTGTACACACATGTACGCACCTACTGTACACACGTGGAAAGGCTAAAAGCCCAACTACAATGACTCATCCCTGTGCAGAATGATCTACTGAGTAGGCAGACGTTGGTCAGACGGCGTGACAGGCACCCATACCTGTGTGTGTGTAGTGTGTGTGTGTACTGTGTGTGTGTACTGTGTGTACTGTGTGTACTGTGTGTGTGTACTGTGTGTACTGTGTGTACTGTGTGTACTGTGTGTACTGTGTGTATTGTGTGTACTGTGTGTGTGGGCACTGTGGTATGTAAGCTATGTTTTCTCCTCTGTTGCTTTGTGAACCCCTCTATATCTTTCACTGCTGTTAATGTCACATTAATTAGAGGCAAAGCAGGCTGCTTGAGAACACAAGCACACACACTTTGTATTGATCAGCCTGGCTCTCTGAGTCCACAGGTTATGAAAGCCGGTTTAATCCAGTTTAATCACTGAGCTTCCATGGCCACAGTAGCTTAATTACTATCACTTTCTATCTTTGTGGATCTGAAGTTGAAGGTGCGGTGAAAACAACACTGGTCGTGTTTTAGATGCACTTTCAATTCCTTGGACTGGAACTGTTGCAGGGCGTTACGCTGTAGGGATGCTCCAGACTAAAAATTATAATGTTGGTCGGCCAATTGCTTGGTCAGCATTTTTCAATTTTCATCCATCTACCTGTATAGACTCACTGTACATCAGAGGTATTAAACGCTTAACATATAAGGGGCTGGAGCCTGCTGGTTTTCTGTCTTACCTTATCATTAATTGCACATACCTGGTGAACTAGGTTTAAATTAATCCCAGATTAGAGGGTTGCAATGAAAACGTTTTGTGGAACTGACTTTGAGGGCCCGAGTTGAATAGGCCTGGTCTACATATTTGAATAACCTTCTCTAATCATTAGGCGACATATGTTTCTTTAATCACAGGCAACTCTGTTAGCAGGACAAAATGTGCCTACTGTATCTGAACATTATTGTTATTATAAAGTAAATTTAGTTGTAGTTGCGATGCATGAGTCATGGACATTTGCATGAAAATAACATGTACCAACTCATTCACCTAAGGATAAATGTTGGTTTCCAATGTTGGATCTCTTCTTAAGAAAAATGGCACTATACCCTGGAACTATACCCTGGAACTATACCCTGGAACTATACCCTGGAACTGCTGCAAATCCCTGGTTCTTATACCCGAGGCTTGTTTTTGTGTAGATGAGCAAGACAGTTAAGTGTAATTGATCCTCCTCTCTGTAATAATCCCCCCAGGTTATTGTTGTACATAATGATTGGTTTTAATCAACTCACCTGGTTAAATAAATTTAAAATATTAACAAATACACCTGTGTGAGTTGGAGGGTTCAGATGCTTAATATAATAGTTATGAGAATATGAAGTTATTAATGTATTTAATAATCAAATAATAATAGAACGATTTGAGACCACTGCAAAATTGTCTTTAATGAAACACATTGAAAACCTCTATTTTATGATCAAGAGGAAGATGGATGGTCACAAGCCATCAAACAAAGCCAAGCTGCTTGAATTTCTGCACCTGGAGTGGAATAGTCACCCAACATCAATGCCAACAGGCATGAAATACTTTATTAATAATGATTATTATTATTACTGT
Organism: Umbra pygmaea; assembly: GCA_016801145.1. Taxonomy (NCBI): domain Eukaryota; kingdom Metazoa; phylum Chordata; class Actinopteri; order Esociformes; family Umbridae; genus Umbra; species Umbra pygmaea. Next base: position 5,629 of record JACXGM010026581.1, read on the forward strand.
TACATTTTACAATAATTCTTATTCCACAAAATATTTATTTCTGAACTCTTTATAAGTTAACACGTTAGCATTGTGTTTCGACAAGGTATTTCTATTTTATTTGTGTGGTTGGTTGTTGTCGCTGTCGTGTGTGGGTGGTTGTTCGATCTCTCTGTTCAGGGCCTCTTATCATATGTGTCTGCTTGTCTGTCTTGCGGGCTGAGAATAGATGCAGAACCCTTGTCTTCTGTCCACTCTCCATACCTCCACTGGCTGAATCACTCTGCCTGCAGCGCCTGACACGTAGACCTCTGGCTCCAGTCTGTCTGCACACTGAGACCTGGTTCAGAATGACTTACTGAATCACATTGATTCACAACTTCAACGTAGAATGGCTCAGAACTTTAACTCAGCCGCAGTGAGCCCACTCTGGAGATGTGATGTACTTTACTTGTAGAGGACAACGTTGAAAATTGTATGTGGGCGAGTCCAGCACTGAGGACTTCACATTTTGCTTGCAAAATCCTCACTTTGGATGTGTCATAGAATGGACAAATATAATATGCATTTATCTTTTGTTGTGCCTGTCTAGCAATGTGTACGCTCGAAAATGACTTTGTGGCAGTTTGGACAGCCGTTGGAGAAAATGCTACCCTACACTTCACGTTCCACTCCAACCAACTAGAAATGAAAACCAGAAAACAACTATTGTTTTACATATTACACATTATAGTTCCTAATCTACTGGATCATCCATTTTGGCTCCAAACTGGATTCATACGGTACCTTAAATCCATTTAATCCTGCCTAATCAACTCCAGACATCTCATAGATGGGTTCACGTCTCATAGGTCTTCATTTTACACAGATTGAACTATTCTATAAAACACTGCATCCTTCCTTTTGATGTCAAACTTCGAAGCGCAAACTGCTCCACTGTTTAACATGTCCTATAATCTAGAACTATGGTTTGGAATCTATTAGATTTTTCCAGATGACACTCTGCTTAACCTACTGTGCATCCGCTATTCATTACCTTAGGGGTCCCAATAGGGGTCAAATATTTTTTGATGTTTGGAAAGAGAAAGATGTGTGTTCAAAGAAATTGTAGCTCAGCGAACTGGCAGACCTGGCCAAAAAAGCTATTTTCTCCTAATAACAAATTGACAAAAATATTTGGTATCCTTTATTTTAAATCAATAGAACAGGATCTTTGCTTTTGATTTATGATGTAACATATTAAATAGTAATGCAACTGAAAATGGCATGGACAAATATGTTGGGAATCTTAACCTATTTCAGTGCACACAGCCTTTCATGGAAATATTCATTTTGTTGGAGTAGTGGTGAAAATGACCATCCTACCAATCCTAGATTTCAGTGATGTCATTTATGGAACTGCTTCAAACAATCTCATTAGGAGATAATAGCTAAGGGTGAATCCCAATTCTCTGTCTTACCCCTTACCCCTTCCCCTTAGTTTTGCACGTTCACGTGAGAGTAAGGGCTATCCCAATTCTCGTTTTGATCGAGGGGTAGGGCTAAGGGGAAGGGGTAGATACCCCTTAACACCAAAGGACGATTTTGCAGGGTAATGAGGTTGTGAGGAAGAGTGAAAAAAGGCAATGAGGGCTGGGCACCGAACATACTATCGCGTATCGAAAAAGTATTTATCTTTCGGTGCAAATTTTCGGTTCCAAAAGCGTCTGTGAGCGAATAATGATTTAGCATACTTGCGTGTAATGACAAAGTCACCGGCGATTGGCTGTCTAACGCAACTTAAAACACGTCATGTGAAAGAGACACCACCACGCAGAGGATTTCTGAAGATACTTGCAGTCGTACACCGTTTATGACATTACTATTTGACCAGGCAGCATCTTTGTTTTTCCGACGTAACGGTAAGGTTACAAATTTTGGAAATACTTGACAGATAAGTGTAATTTCACGACTTAAACCGAACACATAGGTTTACTACTGCCGTAACGTTGACTACTCTATGTATGTTAACTTGTGCTGCTAGTCAGTTGCTCTAGTTAGCTCTGTCAATTTCCCCCTTCACATTAGCCTCTGCGCGTGTCCACCCTGATGTTAGGAATAGGAAGACCATACCAGAAAGTGTCAATCCCTTCACATTGGCAGCAAGAGGGAACATTTCCTAGAAAAGATAAGATCGGTGCCACAGAGCAGTCACAGGGGTTATAAATTACGCCGGTCGCTTCGTTTGTCTGTTGCGTATAATACTATGCTGGAGCCTTCGTCTTTTGTATTTCTCTGTTAAGTAGCTACTCAATTTCTATTAGTCCAGCCTAGGTTTTAAACGCTGCGGTTCCAACTCGGTTATTAGGACATATCAACACAACACTCTTTTTTTAATTGTATTGGATGTCGTTTTCAGCCTCGTAATCTGAACAAATAAACAAACAGCAAGCCGCAGAAGGAACCCAGCACTACTTGAGCTGAAAACAACCAGATCATCTGCATACATCTCCAATCATACACCCAGTGTTACAAAAACATTAAACTGTGAAATGTTGTTGTATGTGGCCCTACGCTAAAGTCAAGTGACAACGCTATAAAAGACCTTTGCGGTGCTTTCGTCGCTCCCTTATCCCTCCTACCAGTTCCTATATGCGAATGCAAATAGCAAAACCGGTTTTGGGGGAGAGTATTTAGTAGAACTGTTTAGGAGTGGACTGTTCCTATAACTACGTTCCTGTAACTACTTGGTCGGAAAGCGGCTATTGTTTAAGGTTTACTCTCTTTTTCGACAGTGGTGGCCCCATGGTGGAGGTGAGCAAGGTATCGATATAAAGGTTCTTTGCCAATATAGCATCTTTTAGCCTGGATAACCTTTTTTACCTTTTACTGTTATTGTCAGTAAAAAGAATGAAACATTATATTGTTATGTTTTGTGCTTTACTGATAAACAATTAAGGTTAATAATTAAAGGTTTTGGGTTTACTGTATTCTGTTGATGTGGAAATGGATTTTAAAAAATATGGTATCGAAAAAAGTATCGTTAAGGAACTGGTATGGAAACTGAAGTATCGAAATTGGCACCGGATCAAAAGATTTTGAATGATGCCCAGCCCTAGAGGTACGGATGGGAGAGGCAATGAGGTACGGGTGGAGGAGGGGCAATGAGGTACGGATGGAAGACGGGCAATGAGGTATGAATGGAGGAGGGGCAATGAGGTATGGATGGAGGAGGGGCAATGAGGTATGGATGGAGGAGGGGCAATGAGGTATGGATGGAGTAGGGGCAATGAGGTATGGATGGAGGAGGGGCAATGAGGTATGGATGGAGGAGGGGCAATGAGGTATGGATGGAGTAGGGGCAATGAGGTATGGATGGAGTAGGGGCAATGAGGTATGGATGGAGGAGGGGCAATGAGGGATGGATGGAGGAGGGGCATTGAGGTATGGATGGAGGAGAGGCAATGAGGTATGGATGGGGGAGAGGCAATGATGTATGGATAGAGGAGAGGAAATGAGGTATGGATGGGGAAGGGGCAATGATTGATTACAGCAATCAATATATTTTCAAAGAAATTATAACTTGTACATTGATATTTTTTATTCCCAAAATGGTATCAGAATTGTCTATATGCAGATCAACTCAATTTCTGATACATTCCCCTTTTATAAAAACTTTCACCAGTGATGTTCTCTGAATATGAGTAACATCAGAACAACTTCAATTCGGTATGGATTCTACCAGTCTCTGGAATTGTACTAGAGTTATGGAGCACTATTCTTCCAAAAAATATATTCCCTGATTAGTTTTTTTGGTGATTGTGCTGGAAAACACTTAAATGCAAGTCAAACATTTCCAATAGGTGTTCAATTGAGTTAAGGATGACTGCAAAGGATTCACATAATGTTCGTACTCATCAAACCATTCAGTGACCTCTCGTGCCCTATGTATGGGGGCGTTGTCATCCTGGAAGAGACCACTCCCATCAGGAAGAGACCACTCCCACCAGGATAGAGATGCTTCACTCAGAATAACTTTGTAATGATTCCAGTGACTTTTCCCTCTAACAGGACTAGTGGACCCAAAACATGAAGGAGAAAATGACCCCAAAGCATCTTTATTCATTATGTTCCTCCACTCACTTATTTAGGAGTCTCCTTTTATCACCTGCCTATACATGGACATACCACAACCACACACATGCTCAGATACAAATCTATGTTACCTAACCTTATCCTCAACCCTAACCTTCACCCTAATCCTAACCTTAACCTAACCCTTACCTTAATTTAACCATAACCTCCTGCTAACTGTAACCTCACCCTAACCTTAATTTCAATATACCTACGGTTAAGTTTACGCCTAAATTTAACTTTCCCCTAATGTCTGAAATTAACCCTAAACCTAACCTATTATGCCTGAACCTGAAAATACCCTACATTACTACCCTAATCCTAATCTTAACCGTGGCCCTAAACATTACTCCTGGCCCAGAAATCGACTTTTTCCTCACAGGGACTAGCAAAATGTCCTAATATGGCAATTTTTGTCAAGTGTTACTATCATTGTGAAGACTTCTGGGCCTTATATGATCTGTTATTCCAAACCACACACACGTATACACACAATTACCATGAGCCCCCGTCTGTGTCATCCACTGACTGTCCTTGTGATTTTGCTTTTTGTTTCCATCAATTCTTTGCAGGGTTTTTTGTATTCCGGTTTCTTGTTTTTGGGTGCTTATCAGTTCTATTCTTAATTTACATTCCAGTCCTGTCTTTTATTTAGTTGTTTGCTAACTATAAAACATGTTTTTGAATTTATCCCAGACATGAATAGTTTTTTTGTGTAATTTCTTATTTATTTCAGTTGATAAGGGTGATCCTTAGACAAAAACACTTTTTGGTGATCAAACAACAGTGGAATCTTCTTTTCATAAATCAACCAGCCAATATTTTAAAGGACTAATATTTTAATGTTATTTTCCCTATTATAGACACACTACTAAATATCCCCAAAACAATTCTTTAGAAAAAAAGGTTTCAAAAGTGCTGTTTCAAAAGTCCTGTTTCAAAAGTGCTGCTCTGTGATGACCAGCCCACGGAGGGCTGGCGTCATGAACTGAGAAATGGACTCCATGTATATGTTTAATTATTATATGTTAATATTCAATGCTATGCATGATGTTTCAGTTTCCCTTTCATTTTGTGTATGTCCCTTTAAGGATTCTTGACAGCTCCTCCAGTTGGGTAGTTGCTAGATAGGGTGTAGGTTAGGTTAGGCTGGTATCATATAAATGATTACGTTCAGCCATGTTCTATTATTTAGACATGATTTTAGTTTGTTTGTAATCCAGGTGCTGTCTTTTTAATTGTCTGTTATGAGAAGACTGGTAGATTGGTTTATATGCATATGCTCAATACCTATGTTAGCTAGCAGTGTCTGTGCCGCTGATAAAGAGCACATAAGCTTTCAAGGTGTTATCGTATTGCAGGGATGGACTGGGACAAAAATTCGGCCCGGGACTTAAGCTGGAGCGGCCAGCGGGGGGGGAGTATCTGTTGCTTCCCGCGTTCGTCATTCACTCAATCTAAATATAGAGGAACTCTCTCTCTCGAATTGACGGCTGGGCCAGAGCACAACAGCCAGTCCATTTCAGCCTACTATCACTTGCTTTAATACGTCCAGGATTGTAACTGACCGACCGGCCGTCAAAGAAAAATATTACGGCCCGTTCGGCCCGGAAAGGACCAGATGTCGGGAAAACTCCCGATCCTCTGGATGGCCAGTCCGTCCCTGTCTGTCGTTGTGCAATCAGCTACTTGTTCACCTGCTGTCTTCTGGATACCCTACGATTAAAATAAATACCTATATTCTACTGCCTCCGGTCTCTCTCCTCTACAAACCACACCAACTCATGACATGCTCAAGAAACTGTGAAGAACCTCCCTGGACGTGGTGATGAACAGAAGTCTACAAAGATTGGTGCAAACTATGAAAACAAAAACACGCAAAACATCCACTGAGCTTAGGACTGACCTGAAGCAATATGGTGTGATGTTTCCAACCCATACCATACGCCACACACTAAACCAAGAAGGGCTTTATGCTGAAAGAAAAGCAAATCGCATGAATGACCAAAACCAAAACCTACCTAGAGGAACCACACACCTGAAAAGAGATTCTATGGACAGATAAAAACAATGTACCGTACCTCTCTTTGGCATTTCAGACCAGTGATTTGTTTATAGGCAACAAAATAATACAAAAAAGAATACCCCACCTACAGTTCAATTTGGAGGGGGATATGTAATGTTGTGGGGCTGTTTTGCTGTGTCTTGTAGTGGAGGCCTTGGTACCAGGGCATTTTAGAGTTAAATTTGCTACTAGGTATGGTTCAAAGATCATGGTCCATTTAGCAGGACAGCGATCTAAAGCACACATTACAAATTTTGCTGAAAGAAGGCGGAGCTGACGTTCAACCTCTGACGTTGGCAAGATATTTTGTTTTCCACACCGCTCTTACATGAAAGACCCTCATGTTGTTCACAGAATGTGTTATTCTACTTCCTAGTGGATACTTTTTTGACTGCCTGACTTGTTGAGTCAACAGGGTGTTGGGGAGCTTGTTGATGAGACAGAGACACTGCTGTTCCACTGCCTTCCAAACCCACAGGCTTTGCGTTCGGTCCCTGCCTTCCTCTTTCTCTCTCCCATCTCTCCACCAGCATCAATCTCATGTTATCACTCATAGTGTTGACAGCCGCTATAATTGAACCATATATTTTTCTTACTCTGCGCTACGGGGGACAGAAGAGTAGGAAGATTTCCAGTATGGTGACTTATGTTCTGCTCCGGGGAGCGTTTTGCTGACAAAATGGGGCACTGGGTTCAGCTAATGATCGTAACGTCCCCCGTGTTCAGAGAGGAGAAGAGAGGATACATGTATGTAGGTGTGGTCTGGAGTCTCCACTAGACTGTAGCCACAACCTGTGTGTGTGTGTGTGTGTGTGTGTGTGTGTGTGTGTGTGTGCGTGTGTGCGTGTGTGTGTGTGTGTGTGTGTGTGTGTGTGTGTGTGTTAAAAGTCTGTATTAAAGGATGCTTTTAGTTCCAGTGCTGTTTAAGACTAATAAGTGAGAACAGGTGACCTGCATGTGTGGGGACAGATTGAGGCTCTCAGAAAGCACTCAACCAAGGCAGTGAAGAGCAGCCTTCCAGCCTGTTAATGGGAACATGCACAGTGTTTCAAAGCTCCCAGAGATTCTGTATATACTAAGCAAATGTTAAATAGTACCATTAATGTTGGAGAAAGCTTGCTGAAGGTCAATGATATTTACATGTCTTAACAGAGAGCTGTTCGACGAGCACTCACACCTCTACTGTAGCGAAACAGGCTTGGCTTTATCGCGTCTTGTTGGTCATGAAATGTGCCTGTGCACTCGAATAGATGGGTTATTGAGCCCCCGTGTGTGTGCGTGTTAATTTGTCGTGTGTTTGGAAGTTATTTATTAACATTGTAATAATGTGTCGTAGCCCAGCACACTTCACAGCGTCTCAGTGGGGAGTGGTGCTCCCTGACGGTAAACACGACCGTGGCGCATGAACACACGAGCTACTGCGAAACCCCAAAACACACAGCAGGCTGCGGGCGTGAGTGTGACCCACTCACAAGGCACAGAAAGCCCCCTGTTCACCTGGGACATGGGTACACTGGAGCCTTTTTGGAGGGATTCTTAGAGAGGAACTGTACTCTGTTTCCCCCCCTCCGTGGCTCCCCTCTCATACCCCTCTCTACTACCTCATACCCCTCCCTACTACCTCATACCCCTCTCTACTACCTCATACCCCTCTCTACTACCTCATACCCCTCTCTACTACCTCATACCCCTCTCTACTACCTCATACCCCTCTCTACTACCTCATACCCCTCTCTACTACCTCATACCCCTCTCTACTACCTCATACCCCTCTCTACTATCTCATACCCCTCTCTACTACCTCATACCCCTCTCAACTACCTCATACCCATCTGAATGTGGCAGTGGAAATTGAGAATAATCAGATTACGCAACGTTTTTCTAACCATCTACTCTCCAGTTTTGGTGGGCCTGTGCAAATTGTAGCCTCAGTTTCCTCTTCTTAGCTGATAGGAGTGACATCCAGTGTGGTCTTCTGCTGTAGCATCTGCTTCAAGGTCTGATGTGCGGTGCGATGCTCTTTTGCATACCTTTGTTGTAACAAGTGGTTATTTGAGTTACTGTTGCGAACCAGTTTGGCAATTCTTCACTGACCTGCGGAACTGCTGCTCACTGGGTATTTTAAATTTTTCAGACTACTCTCTGAAAATGGTTGTGCAGGAAAATCCCAGTAGATCAACTTTATGAAATAGTCAAACCAGCCCGTCTGGCACCAACAGCCAAGTCACTTAAACCATGTGTCTTACCAATTCTGATGCTTGAATTGAACTTCAGCAAATTGTCTTGACCATGTCTACATGACTAAATGCACTGACTTGGTGCCACGTGATTGGCTGGTTAGATATTTGAGGTTAACAAGCAGTTGAACAGATGTACCTAATAAAGTGGACGGTGAGGGTATATGTTTCATATATTGAAAGCTCACTCCCTGAGTTGGAGTTGACTTTGATCAGGTGTTGAAGGGTTCTGTGTTTATGAGTATTTAACCCAGATAGAAGGCCTGGCAACCCCCCAGCTATTGTTGACCTTGGCCCACTTCAGAAACAATGCTCTGCTTTCTCACTAATATAGGCTATACCCAATTCTTTTTCCCACAGCATGCTCTCAGAATAGCATTACCATGGCCCATTAAGCACTGTTTTAATTGTTAACACGCTACATGTTTGTCCTTGGCACGCATTAACTACTGCATTTAAATGTCACCCGGAATTAAAGAAGCAGTGAAGAGGCAACCGTTTAGAAGCTAGACGTGGGCAAGTGTGTTGCGCTGCAACCAAAAAAGACTATTAACATGCTTTAAGTGGATGAGAGTGCTACTTGTACCCTATTTAAAATAATAGGATGCTCTCTTACCACATACATATTTATAAGAAAGACATTTTACTGAATAAGGAAATTACATTGTATCGATTATTTTTTGGGGTATTTCCTGTAATAGCATGTCACCTCTGGAGGTGTTTGTTCCAGTAAGCTTCATCACCCCCCCACTCTATCCTACACCTTCATCATTATCATCACCCCCACACTCA
>JACXGM010026584.1:0-14819 GCA_016801145.1 Umbra pygmaea
TTACTGCAAATGTACCTGCATGTTTGATTAGTTCATAGGGGACAGCCTCCCAGGTGGTGAACAAGACCTAAGAAACAAGCTCCTGTAATACATTAATCCGTTAATGTATTTAAATGGTCTGACATGATTGAGAAGTCTTTATAAAATGAACAAGAATCTAATAGCAAAGTACAAAATAACTTACTTAATAGTCCTGAGGGAAAGATCCCTGAAGCTGGTCTTCTTCCCAGATCCTGTCCATGTCGTCAAAACTGCGAGAGCATTTTTGAAGATGCATGGTAGTGTTTGCCACACCGTGTACTTTAGGTCTTTACCAGCCTTAACAGACAAACCGCAAACCTAAAGATAGAAGAATTTAAAGGTTTTATACTTGACAGCTTAAGTTATATAAAGTGGTTAGAAAATGTTAATTCTTACCTTCACGTGTAGAGCTAAAGTCCTCCACCTGGTACGAAACAACAGAAAACATCATGATCTGAAAGCAGTGTTTAGAAAAGAGGTTTAGCAAAAAGGCCTACATAACCCTAAAAATAAACACAACATATTCAAATCTCTAAATACAATAAGAAACTCTAAGCTAGCTAACGTCTGTACCGGTTTGTTTATGCAAATCACAAAAATGCAACCTTGCTAATAAACACCAAATATTGGACTCACATGCTACATTGTCAGTCATTGCCTGTGCCACAGGTGCTGTAGTTTTCCCATCTGTTCCATCAATACTCTTCACTTCTAGTGTCAGTGTGTCCACTAGTAGAATAGCTTGGAACAGCACCTGGTACAGCACCTGGTTTAGCAGTACAAGCAGCTGCTAATTCCTATAAGTGACCTTGAACATGCTTCAGTATTCTCCTCCAGTAACTAGACCTGTATGTATTATAAAAGTGTTAATGTCACTAAACAGATATGATGGCTGTGTGTAGAAAAATTAATTAATGGGAAAAAACACACTAACATTTATCAACCCATCGATTTAAATTAACAGGTTTCTTTAACCTTTAATTAACCAGGTAGGCCGATTGAGAACAGATTCTCGGGAAAGTGATAAAGAAATTATACTGTTTAGTAGGGAAACCAGTTTGATGGGGAGAATAAGTATATGGTGTCAGACAGCCACGCTCATAACCAGTAGGTGGCGGTATATGCAATCATGTAGTTGCGATCTGCCAATAAATCCTAAGAAGAACCTTATAGTAGTTAGCGCTAGCTAGTTTAGCTACTGTTCGTGTTCTCTTATAAACCCATGGTAGTAGCACGAGTGGGTAGCTACATTTTGTGTGTTATCGCAGCAACCGCTTTTTGTTGTTCCTTATCAATAACATGCTTATCTAAATAAACGATGGATGTATTTAGAAAACCAAGTACATTCCATCATTATGTCGTGTTACTACAGTACATACTAGCTAGCACTAGAGGTTAGCCATCGAGGCATTACAGCAGGCCGCACCTGGACCAGACATAGCGTAGACGTGCAGGACAACATCAGTAACACATTAAATACACCGAGTACACAAACACAAAGTTGCCAAATGCAGTAGAGTCTGTATAGTAGTTATTTGACATCGGTTGAGAAATCTAAACATTATAGTGCTTTTTTTCCCAAAAAATGGCAGCTCTGATCGCTATATTTACGGTAACAATACGACTAGCCAATGCGTGAGCAGAGATACAATGTAGCCTACATTAACTAAAAAACTAACATCACTCGATTCTTTCTCAAACTATGTTACTTTATATTTAGCAAACTAGAATACACCAACAAAAATACAGTCTGGTTAAACCATACACCTAATCGGTACTTACATGAGTTCACAAAAGCGAAAAAGTTGATTCAGTATGCTTTTCTCTGCTCCCGCTGGAAAACGATGGCGAGTCCCGAGCAGATAGCCAGGGCAGGCGGGTGGTATATGCATCATTCAGTTGGTTGCGATCTGCCAATAATCCCAAAGAAGAAGAAGATAGCCAGGGGCACAGGGCACGCTTCTCTTCCGGTGGCTAGCCGATGGTGCGCCGCAAGTGGGCCACTGGTGGAAAGCCGACAGAGATGCAAATTAACTGATGCAAATTAAGATCCGGAGAAAAGCGGCAAAAGCTGGCGGCCCGCTGGCTGAACGACATTATAGACACCAGCAGCCCGCCTGCGACAAAATGCTGGCGGCGCACCATCGATTGCCTACTGGGAAGTGACGAGTGGATGAGCGATTGTAAACGACAGGAGTACAAGCGATTTTCCCGCTAGTTCCATATAATATTTTTCTTGCGCACAAAGTGCAGAAACATGCTCCTGGTTGCCGGAGTTTTTGACACCCGCTTCCAAAGGACTTTTCGTCTCTACCCACCTCCTCTAGCCAAGACCAGTGTCATTTATTCTTTATGCCTTTTTAGACAAGTTTGGGCCGCAGTTCAGAAATTCTTGTCTTTTGTATTTTTTACAGCACGTGAATTCATCAGTTTTTCCTGAAATACATGAAAGTAAGTGGCCAGTGAACTGGGAGAAAAATAGCGTTAACTATAGTAATTTACACTGTGTGTCTGATATGAAAAAACCCGTCTGCAAATATATTTGAATGGGTTGTTATTGCTGCTTCCATAGACACCATTGTATATTTTACAAACTATAAATGTATTGTTTTGCTATAAATTATATGGATTTAAATATCTGAAACCTAAAATAAACATTATGTGGCTGAACAGTTGTGATATAGTCTATGACAAGCGCTGAGCCCGTCTGTCTTTGGCTCAGTCCCAGCCACAGCGCGAAAGCACATTTTGAATATGGCAGTTCTGTCCCGTCATTGTACAATTACTCCTCAGTGGTCATTGGTCAGCTGCTGCTGAGCATCTAGAAATCAAAACTGCTGTAGTGGATGAGAATGTTACGAAAATGAGAATGTTATTTAAGTTTTGTTATTTATGAATTATTATTTTTTTACATAATTATTTTACCCCGGAGCGCTATCAGGCCTGTGTTTATATAGTGGATTGGAAATAGTTGTACAACCTTTTCAATTGCACTGGTGTCACATTAATTATTGTAATTAATGGGATCACCAGCTAAAGAATTCAGTAAATAGTTTGTGTGCACCTGCTTAAAAGCAAACAAAAGTAATTCCTCAAAATGAAACTCGTGCATCAGAATAAAATAGTATAACTACAGAAGCACTAGATGATATTTGGGAATTGCCCAGAGTCCAGGGTTAGCCAGACCATAAGCCTAATTGGGGTAGAAACCTTAATTTTGAATGGCTGGGAACCTTAATTCTGATTGGCTAGGTGATGTTTTCGGAATGTGAGGTGTTTCTCGTGCAGCCATGTGTAGGTGAGAACAGCTACCGGTTGCTCATATTTCATACAGACTGACCTCTTTAATAAATAATTTGAAAAAAATATACATTTGATACAAACCTTCACTATTAGCTGCCTTTTCTGTCTCACATGCTCTTTAAATGTGTTCTTTGTTGGTGAAGAGCATGTAACATTCTCTGTGAAATCCAAAATTAGCTGGCACATATTGGACGTCTTCTGAGTTTAAGTGCCAATATGGCTTTTTCAGCTACTGTACTCTCTATGGTTTGCAGCTTCACCCATAAGTGTGTACACTGCACAGACTTTGCCCTACCTGTCTGGGAAAAGGGGATTACACAGCACTTTTTACACTTGAAGCTAAGTGGATACAACACCTAATTTCTACCTCAGTATTACTCGCATGAGCCGTTTGATACTTATAAGATATTTTGCATATATTGTGTGTTGTACATTTTCTTGATGGGTTAGAATCAGGGTTCAAAATTAGCACCATTTACCAGCCAAATGCTGGTAAAATATATGCAAGTGGTTGGTAGATTTGCTTCACTCACCAGCCAAAAAAACAAAAGTTAACTATTGAGTGGCTGGTAAAATTTGAACATTCACTAGCTGTTTGGCTGGGCACTGGTGGATGAAAAAGTGAATTTTGAACCCTAGAATAGAAAGATAAAACTCTACATCTCACCACTGAAATTGAGGCTAGCCTATCGTAATCTGCTGTACAAAATCTTAATTCACACTACGTTTTTTTTATTAAAGCAGTGTCCTGGTCACCGACAAGACTTCCTTTGGCTCCGCTCTAAAATCGTTGGACATTATTTACTTTGGTTGTCAAGGAAACGGGGGTATCTTTAACTTTATGATTAGTAGTCCTGCTTATTTGCCTGTTTAAAAAGTAAGGGTTTAAAAGGACATTTTGCATCCAAATATGCAAACAACAAAGTTGGAAACAATGTCTGTAGTATTTATACAATAGTTTTACATGACCTCAGCTAAAAAATTGTACACAGCGGTGAGGTAAGTATTACATTCCTAATTTCGAGGTCCGGCCCACTGCCTAGAGCTGCAGTTTTGGATTTTACACACTTCTTTAGAAAAACAGTCAGTAACAGTTAAACCCACACACACAGTGTACATTTTAGATTTGTTTAAATAATGTACTTACCAGACTCAGAGTGTATATTGTGCAGGAGAAACAGTAGAACCACATTCAGAATATCTGTTCCAGTCACCATTATTCCTGAAGGAGACAGAAGTCATTAATTTCACTGAAATAATATCAAGAAGAATGATGAGAAATGTTATGTCCCGGTCTCCTTATGCAGACTTCACATTAAATTAATTTATCTTGTGTATGTGTGATATTAAGTTTCTTTAATCATGTGTTTAATTATCCAGTGGATTGTGTTGAGTTATTTCAGCTGTAGCAGCAGCCACTCATCATTAGTGTATATAAGCCCTATGAAATATGTTTGTAGTTGTGAGGTATTGTTTCTGTGACTGTTTAGTTTTCATGTATTTAGTGTTATAAAGGTGTTTGAATACACGTTTGCCTGTTTCATTACATGCAGTACTTTGTGCTTTATGGTATGTTTGTTTTCCATAAATCCCTTTGCATGTTTCTCCTTCACGCACCCATGGACCTTTACATTATGGTTGAAAAAGCATGTACTGGACCTGTGGTTTAGGAGCCTTTGTTTATGTTTTTCGTATGCCCCACAGCTTCAGAATGTGTTTTTATATGTACACTACTGTGTGTTAACAAGAGAGATTAGCTGTTTATATTTAATTTACAAGTTCAAGTTTTGTTTTTGTTACATGCACAGGAGACGCAGATGTAATTACATGTAGAGTAAAAATCTTACGCCATGTCTTTGTGATGCAGTTATGATAGTAAAAGATAAAAAGCAATAATGAATGAAACATATAAGATATAAGAAATAAGGGTGACAGATTACTAAAACCGATATATAATCTGTACATGTAAAATGTTCCCTTTGAATCATATTGGATAAAGTAATGAGTACACCAAGTTACATAAATCCATAGTGTTACTGAATGATAATGTGTCATCAATATTATCCCTAGTGACTATACATCTACATATATATATATATTAACACCCCATCCACTTCATTAGGTACACCTTGCTAGTACATTGTAAGATTGTAACATTTTAATCATTTAGCAGACCCTCTTATCCAGACCAACTTACAGTGAGTTTATGAGAAACTAGGCGAAACAACCACAACGCAGTAGTAAGAGCATTCAATATTTTAAACAGTGAATAGGCAAAAACAGTGCAAGAATAGGATCATACAGATAAACAAAACATAAGACAAGAGGTGGAATTCAACTTATTGGCCCCTGCTAATAGTTTTAGCTCACAGAACTGGCACCCGGTGTGGTCTTCTGCTGCTGTAGCCCATTTGCATCAAGGTTCAACCTGTTGAGTGTTCAGAGATGCTCTTCTGCTGACCTTGGTTGTAATAAGTTACTGTTGCTTCTCTATCAGCTTAAACCAGTCTGGCCATTCTCCTCTGACCTCGGCTTGATGTTTTCTCTTTCTCACACCATTCTCCGTAAACGCTGGAAATGGATGTCTGGGATATCCCAGTAGATCAGCACTTTCTGTAATCCTCAAACCAGCTCTTCTGGCACTAATAAACATGCCACGTTCAAAGTCACTTAAATCACCTTTATTCTTCATTCTGATGCTTGGTTTGAACGTCAGCAGATCATCTTAATCATGTCTACATGCCTAAATGCATTGACTTGTGGCCACATGTTTGGTTGATTAAATATTTGAATTAACAAGCAGTTGAAAAGGTGTACCTAATGAAGTGGCGGTGAGTCTATAATACATCTCTACATGTGTACATGTGCAGTTATGATATTATTTGAACTTTCTTGTCCAGTCTGTTTGTCACAGAGCAGAAATGTATCTTTGACACTGGTGACATAGATTCATTCACAGTTACTGCTTAAGACCACATGACAGGTTCACAATAGAAATATTGGCCATACTGACTGGTATACCAAACATGTTAATTGGGGGGAACAACCCACTCAGATAAGAAGATTATCAAAGTTTAAGTATACATAGTGACTGGGGGTAGTTATGCAGTTAGAAGAATGGCATGGCGCCCTTGGGTGGAGAGGCTAGTGCAATTGTCCATTATGGACATGATGGACATATTAGCAGTTCAGTTCATATAACAGCAAGATGGTTTGCGGGAAGAAGCTGTTACACATTTTAGATGTTTATAACACAATGATTCTGATCTGATGGTGTCTTTTGGACCTGAGTGTTTGGAACAGGCTGTGGCTCAGGTGGCTAGCATGAGAAATTATCTTATTTTGCTTTCTGCGGCACCATCCATACGCTGCACACTGCATCAAATTTGTCTGCATGACTGTCATCCCAGAAGGAAGTATGGAGATAGATTTGCTTCAATAATATTGCAAATGCGCAGACTACAAGTCACAAATATATTCTACAATTTGTAAATAGAAAACACAATGCACGAATAAAAAGATCCACAAACAAATGTCTGATAATCTAGAAATATTAAACATGATCCACAAATATAATTCACTATCTGCAAAAAACAATTCGTACTTTTTGTATTTGTGGTTCATGTAATGTGTGTGGATTGGTTCATATTTGTTTTGAACATTTTGACTCAAGTTTAGCAATGTTTTTTACTGCTAAATATTTGCAAAGGAAGAAAATCTACAAACAAATCCTTAATGATCTGTAAATAGGAAACACGGTCTACAAATAGAATTTACAATTTGCAAACCAACACACTTAAAATAAAAAAATACGTTATGATCTGTAAATAAAAATGTGATATACAAATAAATTCACAATCTGTAAACAAACTATTTCAAAATCCACAACCAAATACTTTATAACCTTCAAATAAGAAACATGATCCACAAATATAACTTAAAATCTACAAAACAATTTCCATTACTTGAAGACATATTTGTGTGTGACATAATCAATACAAAGTAAACAAACTGAATTTGTGGAATGTCCTTTATTTGTTAATAACTCAAACAATCTGTATTACCAAAACCGTGTTTACCTTTTGCTGCCAATAGACAACCATTACGCATTTACGGGGCAAGTTAAAAAGCGTGCTTTGAGCCACTAAACATGTTCAAAATTTCATCACTAGTCCATATCCATTTGCACTGATTCCTTATAATAAACACATCGAGTTTGAACAAATAAGTTTGTGTACATACCTTAGTTTATTTTCCATTTTCCAGTGAAGTCCACACTAGTCGATTGTCGAAGTCATACAATTCAATATTCCAAAACGTATTTTTTCCGCAAAAAAAAACAACTCACCGTGGTTATATCCATAAAATACTTTGATCTGATACTTGCATTCACAGCTCCCAAGAGTTTAAGGGTTATCGCGCATGAGCAGAGGTAACTAAGCAACACTGTTGAGGAAACGGTATCAGGTTCTATATCGTGGAGCTCCGCCCCATAGGGTGAGCTCTAGCTCCTAGTGGTTTATCT
Organism: Umbra pygmaea; assembly: GCA_016801145.1. Lineage (NCBI taxonomy): Eukaryota > Metazoa > Chordata > Actinopteri > Esociformes > Umbridae > Umbra > Umbra pygmaea. The sequence continues at coordinate 7,850 of JACXGM010026584.1, forward strand.
CTCCTGCGCAGCAGGTTGCATCTGAAAAAGTTTACATATACGTCACTTCCTACCAGTGACCGCGCCAGCTATATAAGGGGTCCACCCCGCTATGACATTCTCCCTTTTTCTTCAGCCGTATCCGGTTCGAAGCTGCATCACCAACGACGACGTTAGTTTGTGTATCCCGGATCTACACTCCGTCGATTAGTATGTCTTCCAAGTCGGTGTATTCGACAGAGCGTGCCGTTTGCCACCGCCTCGCAGAGGATGAGGCATCCCCGGTTCTGCGTAGCGTGTCTGGGAGTTGAATACGCGGGGGGCCACGTTGCTCCCCAATCCAGCATGCTCGGTTTTGCGCCGCCATGCCGACGAGGAGTATTCCCACATGGAGGTGGAAGAGGAGGAGTGGGCCGGCTGGGACTATGAGGTGGAGGAGGAGATCTCCTTATCCGAGGCTGAAGAGAGGGAGGGAGATACCCACCGGGAGGACGTCAGGAAGGCCTGAAAACTCCTGATGGACTGGATCCCGGAAGAAAGCCACCAGACTGATACTCAGGTGCAGGGTAGGAGCGCTCCCAGCAGGGCCCCCTGTCTGACTGTTAGGTCACAGGCTACCTCTCCCAGCACACACACCAACTCCCGGGCTAGCCCTTGCAGCAGCAAGGCTAGTTCTCTTCGCCCCTCGCCTAGTGTGAGTACCCCAGCTATCTCCCTAGCTAGGACCCCTAGCCACATTGTTACTGCCCCAGTTAGGGCACCTGTTACTGCCCCAGTTGGGGCACCTGTTACTGCCCCAGTTAGGACACCTGTTACTGCTCCAGTTAGGGCACCTGTTACTGCCCCAGTTAGGGCACGTGTTACTGCCCCAGTTTGGACACCTGTTACTGCCCCAGTTAGGACACCTGTTACTGCCCCAGTTACTGCCCCGGTTACTGCCCCGGTTACCGCCCCAGTTACTGCCCCAGTTATTGCCCCAGTTACTGCCCCAGGTACTGCCCCAGTTACTGCCCCAGTTACTGCCCTAGTTTATGCCCCTAGTGCTCCTGTGGTTGACCCTGGAGCCCCAGCAGTTGCCCCCAGGGCTTCTTTTATTGCCCCTAGGACACCAGGTATTAGCCCCGTTAGCTCCACTAGACCTCCCCTTCTTTCCCATGTTAGGGATCCCATTCCCAGAATAGGGAGGGTTAGGGGTCTACAAGGGAGGCAGGAGGCTAGCCTGCTACCAGAGAGGGACCGGGTAGCCTTATCGATTTCCAGGTTGGAGGGTGGGGCCCTTTCTTTTGCACTGGCCCTGTGGGAGGCAGACCACCCCCTTTTGGAGGACCACGAAGGGTTCACCAGCCTCCTGCTGTCCATGTTTGGCCCCAGTTCCTAGATGGCTGCTCCCAGCCAGAGTTCCAAGATGGCTGCCCCCAGCCAGAGTACCACGCCCAGACCACCAGAGGTCTCCACCACGCCCAGTCCACCAGAGGTCTCCACCACGCCCAGTCCACCAGAGGTCTCCACCACGCCCAGTCCACCAAAGGCCGCTGTTTCCGCTCAAGTCTCTCGGCCACCAGAGGCCGCTGTTTCCGCTCAAGGCTCCCTGCACCCAGAGGTTGCTACACCACCATCGGCGGAGCCTGAGCCCTGTCTTGTCCCCGAGCCTGAGCCTTGCCTTGAGCCAGATCCTCCTGCTGCAGTGTGCCCACCGCCAGAGCCTCCGGTTTGCCCCACGTGGCAGTATTTGCTTTGACTTAGTCGGTATAAATAAATTACGTTGTTATTGGATCTCCTTCGCACCTGCCTCTATCTTTATCCATGATGGACGGCGTACGTGACACTGCTGGTCTATTATACTCTATGTGCTGGTCCATATTATAGTAATGTATTGTTTTTTTTAAGGTTTCTAGTATGAGCACCTTTACATTTTATAGTTAGTTCATCCATGCTCTGAACCCAACTTTGAGTGTGTAATAAATTATTTAAAATAATTAAAAAAGAAAATGTTTGTTGTCCATGCATCACTTATTGTTTCACTGCAATGTAGAATAGTAGAATTATAAGTGGGTGAAAAAACTGTTATGCAAAGTAAAGCAGTTAATTTAATGTCTCTTCAGTAATCTAACATATTGTAATATCAATTTACAGGGCAAAGCTTGCTATGGCAACAGGGGGCGCAAAACTCAATCTCGCCTAGGGCAACCAAAGGGCTAGAGCCGACCCTGCATACAGCCCTAGTAAAACAGTACTTCTGAATTTTCTAACATAAAATGATCCTATAGATTTATGAGATTAAAATGGTTTTAAGAAGCTATTTTATAGAAATTTAGTTTTGTCTTATTTCATAAGATTTGCATATATGAACCAATTCAGTAAGACTGTCTGCTAGAATTCTTTAAACAGGAATTTTATATGGACAATATGGTTTCAAATGATGATTAGAAAATCCAATTTTAAATGTATGTAACAAAATTCCCCCCACAGCCTCAAAAACTTCCAGAGGGGAAACTGCATCCTATGTTGTAATTATTTTATTCAAAGCTCTTGTGCAATATAATTTCACCCTCTTTCTTTGCCTTGATGATAATAACGCCTGTTCTGGATGTAGCACAGCTATTCAACTGAACACTGCACACCAGAAGGCTGTCCTGACGTCTCACCATCACTGACAGATATGCTAGCATCAACTATGAATGGATGTTCAGTAGTCATCGAGAAAATTTAACAACATGCAGACGTACAGTACTGTAGGCTAAGTGCATGTAGTTTTGTGTCTAATTAGTTCCATAACGAGGAAATGAATGTACGAAGCACTGTGGAAAGAGCAAATTAGACTCTGTTCCTCACGAAACAGAGCCGATATTTATTCCATGGTGAATAGAAAAAGACAACTCAATACATCTTTTACACAGCATTATATTCCAAAACCTGAAACCTCCCCTCTTCCCTGATTCGCAAATTCCTTCGGCAACTTTCTCCATCCTAATGGAGATTTCAAGCTGTGCAAACCTAAGACTGGGCCAGGATAAAACTCCTCCTTTCCCTAACTCACTAATCCCCTTCAAACAAATAATTATACTCCTACTGCCCACCCCTTTCTTAATCCGGTGCCATATAGTCTAGGATCTTACTATTTGGGCAGGGAGACCTTTAACCTATGGCTCAACAATTGCTTAAATGAAATCTGACCAGGACACATTCTTGGGCCTGGCCTCCTGTCCCTACTCCTTAACTGAAAGGCCAGATCAGTCACAAAAAAAACCCTAGGCCACTGTCTTTATTGCCCCTTATCTAAACAATGTGCTTCTTTCATTACCTTAGACAAAGTAAAACAGATTTTTTGCATTCTCAATTATTAACCATTCAATATCTGCATTTACACATAATTACTTGTAAGTATAATTACATTATATTATATTACCGGTTTAACTCTATTAAAAAATACCAAATATGTTTATCCAAAATACTGCACCCACATTTCCAGGTTACTGAATCAATTTTACAAGTCTTTCAAATATTAACTTCAAGGGATTTCTTTCATTATCAAGGATCACTGCAAATAACTTCTATAGTAGCTGTATTGAATTTCAATAAGAAATCAAATTGCCAGGTGCATATCTACCACCAAAATGCCTTGTTTTTATATCTAATGTTTGTTGTTGAGTACCTAAGCTGTTTAAAATGAAAGCCTACTGATATACTTCAGCAGTAATGCACACATAGGTGTAGTATATGGAAAACGTACCACAGCCAGGGGAAGCAGCCCTTATTCCTGGTCTGTTGAGTATATTCTGTAAACCAGTGTTGTAGTACTTGAGACCGGTCTTGGTCTCGAGACCGGTCTCGAGACCACTTTTTGATGGTCTCGGTCTCGTCTCGGTCTCGACCGCATTTGTACTCGGTCTTGTCTCGGTCTCGGGCATTGAGGACTCGGGACTTTTTTTCAAGACCAGTCAAGACCATAACTGTGGAAATATCACTAAATTGTCAGTATATTGTCTATTTTTTGTTAACATCTTTGCTTTTATTGGATGTAAAATGTACTGATTACAATCCAAGCAATAACGTGACTGGTCATTGCTAATTATGTATTTTTGTTACCGCTGTCACCCATCCACGCCCCTTTTCACTCGCACTCCCAAGAAAGTGAGCTGTATTTGTCTGGGAGCGGGAGAAGATGTCTGCAAAATCTTCAGTAATACAATTCGGCTACAAAAATCATAAAGAATATATTTGTAAAACAACATCCAGAAGTAAGCATACAGCTTCTTGTATACTGCGGTGCTTCGATTTCAGAGATGGTGGGGACTACTTCAAACTTTTATCGTCACTTAGAAAGTAAGCACAAAGACAGGTAAGCTATGTGTAAGAGTGATGTTTAGCAAAGCTGGCTAGCTAACGTTAGCAACCTGCCTCGGGTGGGGATTGAAAACGGGTTCCACTCGAGAACCGGTTCTAACAAAGCCATATATGAATCCATCTTTGTATACAGCTCTGGGTTTTATGAACCATCGATATTGTATGCCCTCGACGTTAACAAGTCCTCTTATCGATGCTCCTGCGCCAAAGCAAATTTTTGTCCCACCATAGTCTTATTTGATCAATGAGTAATGTAGACAAACTGCTGCATGTGTGTAATTAATGTTAAGTTACATCGACCTTAGCTGATGTCAGCTGCATACAGCTCCCGACATTAGAGCTACGCGCCGAGGTGATGCTCTCTCGTTTGGGTTAGAGAGCTAACCTATAGATATGAGCAGAGAATGGATACTGAGTAATGCGCCTCAACTTATATGAAAAATTACTAAATTAAATAGGTTATTGTATGGCACGTTACTTTCAGAGAGCTAATTTTTAAGTTCCAATTTACAGTTGCAGATCAAATACAGTATATTACTTTTTCCAGCACACACTCTCTGGCTCATACCATATCAAACATTTAACTTCCTTGTTTACCTATTTGAAAAATGTGATGACCAAAATTCCATTGATTTATATTGTGTTTACTTTTTGATGAAACTGCTCCAAATTAAATCAATTTTGTACTTTTATAAATCACATGCAGATAGGCCACTGACTTTCTGACCTCTTTGTATTAGATATCTTTTGTTGCTTTGATTACACATAAAAGTTATAAAAGACTCTTACAAAAGTTGTTCCTAAACATCAACATTTCAAATAGAATTACTGTATTCATTACAATACACAGCTTTTCTGCATTTTTAATATTGAATGTTTGGCATTTTTTTACACATTTAGCAATGTGGTTTTGAAAAAAAATATTGTTGTTGGTTTAAAAATAACATAACTTTATGTATTGTTTAGAAAAGGTGGAGAAAAGTGAAGACTTTAGTGATGAACAATGAATAATTGTTTTACAGTGTGTACTAAATGATGGAAGTCACCCAGGAGTATTGAATAAAGATGGTTAAGTTTATTTCAGCTTTCAGTGTTTAATATCAGTGTTTTTATGGGAATGTGGATCTTTCAGATCAATTTGAGAAGCCCTTGATCATGTTTCACATTTTATTGTGTCATGTAGTGTGGGGCGCTGGTGTTGGTCTTGACTCGGTCTCGCCCTCCCTCGGACTTGGTCTCGGCTTGGTCTCGGCCCCTAAAAGTCTTGGTCTTGTCTTGGTCTCGATACACTCTGGTCTTGGTCTTGTCTTGGTGTCGGATTGGGTGGTCTCGACTACAACACTGCTGTAAACATTAAGTGATTCCATATTTTTATAATAAGGCCTTTCTCACATTATGAGGTACTATGATTAGATGGTTGAGCAAATAATTTATTTTTTTAATGTAAAAACACAAATGTTAAATACGTGAAAGGGTTGTAAATACTTTCTGTTGGCACTGTATTTACTGTCTAAAATACAGTTTACAAAACAGGTAGCCATATACAGCGAGGGAAAGAAATTATAAAATTCTAAACAAGTTTTTAATTGATTTGCGTTACAATGAGTTAAATACGTTTTTGATCCCTTCTCAATCATCAAGATATCTGGCCCCCCATTGCCTCTTGTTAAAGAGACTGCTCCTAAAGTCAGCTTGATAACTGTATAAAAGACAACCGGTCCACAGAAGCAAGCAATCAATCAGATTTCAAACTCCTCACCATGGCCGAGACCAAAGAGTTGTCCAAGGATGTCAGGGACAAGATATTAGACCTACAAAAGGCTGGAATGGGCTACAAGACCATCGCCAAGCAGCTTGGTGAGACGGTAACAACAGTTTGTGCGATTATTCACAATTGGAAAAAACACAAAATAACTGTCATCTCCCTCGGTCTGGGGCTCCGTGCAAGATCTCACCTGGTGGATCATGAGAACAGTGAGAAATCAGCCCAGAATTACACGGGGGGGTCTTGTCAATGATCTCAAGGCTGCTGGGACCGTATTCACCAAGAAAACAATTGGTAACACACTATGCCGTGAATGACTGAAATCCTGCAGCGCCCGCAAGGTCCCCCTGCTTACAGGTACAATATGTAATATCAATCAAAACAATAACAAAATACCAGCCCTAAATCACATTAAATACGTTCAGAGGGAACTATTTTGTAAAACCGAAATATGTCAAATATGAACGTATGAGAGGGTCAATTACGTTTGTAGGGAACTAAATTGAACACTCGAATAACGTTCAATATGAACATTAAAAGATCATGACGTAGCATGTAAATATCATTGTTTTTGCTAGGGCGGAGGTCGGGGATGGTGGACGGGCATATAAATCTGCGACTTGCGTGCCAGTGTTCGCGAGTTCAAATCCAGACCGGAACTTTTTGTATTTTGTTCTACAAAAATTGTCGGTTTTTGTAATGTTAACCCTAACCTTAATTCTAACCTTAACCTCAGTAACGTCATATCTAACCTTAACCGTTAGTAACCTCATGCCTAACCTTAACCGTTAGTATCCTCCTACCTAACCTTAACTGTGAATGTTGCAATATAATTTCGAACGCTATGGAATGTATGGAATGTTCTCGCATAAATCCGCTAAA
>JACXGM010026585.1:0-14818 GCA_016801145.1 Umbra pygmaea
TGTGAGCTGTGCGAGACACTGCATTGTGTTCTTTAATTGGTTAAGGTAACACTTCGCTACAGCCGACAAATTTGGTTTGACATGACAGCAGTATCTGCAAGTACAGTCCGTTGATGTTTCGTCGGCTATTTTCAACACTTCTAGAAAAAAATACCGAGGTCATGACCTCGGTGTCCTCAATGGTAGTTACGGCCATGGTGGACAGTTGATGAGTTCTGTGATGCGGTTGCCGATGAAGTATTAGCTCGTCCGCACATCTCTATTGTGCACTATTAAACGGAAAATCCACCTGGCTCAAAAATCTGAGGGGGCACGTGCCCCCTTAGTTTCAATGGGCATGACGCCTCTGGGGCCAGACTCAAGGCAGTGGCCAGTTCTTTTCTGTCTGTACTCGGTGGGGGATTTGAAGGAACACAGCCCATTATGTTAAGGTCACATTGTTTATCAGTGTTCAGTTAGAGTCTATAAATGGTGATAGTAACGTGTGGGCTGTGACCTCAGTCTTTGTGTTGCATCAGAACAATTCGGTGGTCTTGGGCAGGGACAACGGGACACGCTCTGTAGATGGAGTCACCAGGCAGAAACGCGATCACCAAAAGCAGTGATGTGGGCACCAGCACAGTGAGGTGGGCACAGGACGGGGACAGGATGGAGTTCAGGCACCATGGTCCTGAATCAAATTCCATGGGTTTATGATCAACATGACATCAGAAACATTAGAGCGGGGCTTAGGTCTAGTACCTCGGTACAACTGACCCCAAAAACAAGTATATAAACTGCCTCTCTTCCCCGTCACATATCAATGAGACTTAAGTGGGGACTAAGGAAGGATAGAATGACCCTAGTCCCCCGACACAAACTATAGCAGCATAACATCTGGGGACTGAAACATCTGGGGACTCTCTAAATGACTGGTTGACATTAGTAAGAGACTGGTGACTATCTCCTGGTGACTGATTGATGGTGAGTAATATATGCTCCACCACCTTCATCACCACCAAACCATTCCTATCTGTAGTCCAGTGGCTCTACAACCTCTCCTGGGGAACCATAGCCATTTCATATATTTGATGTATCCAAGAGGTAGCCCACCTGAATCCATTTCTCTAATAAATATCAATACCTTGGCTGTTTGATTTAGGTGCGCTGGGGCAAAACTAAATTGTGAAATGGCTATGGGTCCCCGAAGATGTTTAACAACCACTGCTCTAGTCCATCGAGAATAAAATGGCCACTTGTACTAGCAAAAGTTTTCATAAACTTCAACTTGTTGTTATTCCTTACTTGTAAGTCCTGGCCGGCCTACGGCCTTAATTTTACATGGATCAAAGAAGGACATGGGCCTAATCCTTTGATGTGAGGCCGTCCGCTGAGTTGGGGCATGAAGATGATGCGTACATCCAGGAGCTGACCTATGATCAAAGGCTCAAATCTAGCCTTGCTTACTTTTTCATCCCTTCCTCAGCCTCATCTATGGCTAATCAATCAACAGTTGTTCTTCCACCAAATCCCCGCAAAGGGCCTAGCCAATCAAAACCCAAGCCCTGAAAACAAACTCCTGGTGGTTATCTCATCATTCTTCATGTTATCCTCTCAAAACTGCACCGTCTTTGAGTTCTTTATCTCGTTTCCCGGGCTTAGCTGACATATTGCCATTCCTCCATGATAAACATTATTAATCTAGCTAGCACCAAGTCTGTCTCCAGCTTGGAGAACAGCCTGTTAAGATGTGTTCAGCAAACCCAGTTGAGGAGACATTTGACAGCATGTGGTAAGTCAGACACAGAGACCAGGACCTGGTACAGGCAACCTAATAGCCATCCAGCAGAAATGTTTTTCTAGGGCTGACGCGTCATGGTAAGGTAAGCCCTCACACCTGGGTGAGTTACCCCGGACAAATGACTTCCTCCTCCTTTACAGTGGAGGAAGTGCAGCCAGACAAATGGAGGAAAAACTAAATCGCTATGGGATATGGGGTCAGTGTGTAAATTTAATAACACAATCTCGAAGCCAAGAAATATGCTACCTTAGTGTGCCATATCTAAGTTCTAAGGTAAAGGCTAGTAGTACTAAGCTGAGCTGGTGTTAAGGGTATCAAACGGCTTCTTTGGTGCTCCTCCGGCTCTACAACAGTGGTGGTTGGTACCTCATTCATTTTACTCCGAGCGCTAGCTGAGTGAAAACGTCTCAAAGGACATACGCATCATATACACCAGGGAGTCTGCATAAGGATATATCCTCTGCTTAATTATACCGTGATGGCTTCACTAACACAATTCGTCTTTAGTAGCTTGCATTTGCTCAAATTAGTAAATGTTGCCATGTTGCAGTGCCGGTCGTCCTCCAGGCTTTCCGTAATAAGTGTTACGGCCGGGCAGGGAGAGATGTTCCCCGTTTCTACACGGTTCACCACCGTCAGCTCTGCAGTCAATATTGCTTTGAGCTCGGGCTAGCTTGCACACAGTTGCCATGGAAACAGCACACTGCTCATACGCATCCTGCTTCTCTGTCGTCACCGTGAGATCGGGAAGAACTCTCTTAAACACGGCTAGCGCAGGCCAGAGTTGCCTGCTGGTAAGGCACCACTGGGGTGTTCAAAGGTGTATGGTTACCTACTGGACATGTACTCAGCTTTCTTCTACCTCTGGTCACTGATGGTTGTCTCCCCTACAGTATATGTGCACAGGAGAGTTAACGCTTATCACTCCTGCCGGTCATCAGGAAGGAAGAAGGGGTAGCGATACTCAGTGTCTATGACACATATAACCAGAGAACCCTGGATCTTTCAGGTTAGAAACAGACTCACATCCCTCAGTCTGCAGACATGTTTGGTTTTAAAAATCTACCCCTTTTAACCTACATTTCAATTTTTGTCCCTATCCATCAGACATTTCAAACAAAAACTAAAATCTTGAAGCTCAGGACCTCAGACCAGGAGATGTAGAAGCCTGTTTACAAGTTGAACGGAAACATTTGACATTTCTGGTGATGATAAACTGCTCTAAAAACATTTAACACCATCCCTGTATATGGTGCCTGTCCTAAACAGGTTAAACAATCCTTTTGCTATTATTTAATTGTTCCAATATCTCAGCTTTCCAGATTCTCTCAATTCTTGTGTTCACACTTCACTTCGTTTCATGATTTCAGCATGACAGTAACTGTTTTACAATGTGACCATAACAAAACACATCCTGCTAAGTCAATCACGTCAGCATGGTACTTCTGAAATGATCACAGAACAGTAGTGTACCCAGATAAAAGGAATATAAAAACAATTATAATCAGCAAATTTCAAATGGTGCAGGAACATGGAAAACATTCACAGGAAATGCCAATGTGCCTGCCACTTCAAGAGCCTTTTCCTGATTCCCGACAACAGAAGCTTGGAGCTATGAGGCATAGTGGGAAGGGCAATTACTTTTCGATTGCTGTTTATTTGGCACAGTTTGTAAACAGTTCTCAGTCTGCAGCTGGGCCGAAACAGGGAATCCTTGTTACTTTATGCTACTATTATTAATACTCTACTAAACTCTCGCATGGAAGTGCATAACAACTTCATTAGGTGGATTTTTCTTCTTCACTCATAGAAGTTAAATGGGCTCCAACAAATATTGTTTTGTCTTTGATCATACAAACTACATGTCATGATAGTCAGTGGTTCGAACCTAACTATGGCTTTTCCGACTTTGCCCAGAACCTCCAGCTCGAGGCAGCGCAAATTGGCATAGCGCTGCCCAGGATTTGGTATAGATAAACCGGCTTGGACAGGACCAGTTGGGATTGGAAAAAATGAGGGGGAAATAATATTACAAAATTTCAAAAAGAATATGGACATGATATTTAATTTTAAAAAGTCCGATGCAGAGGTAGTACTCCCAAATTCATGCCTAGACCAATATCAACCCTCACCAGTCCCTACTTCCGGTCTCTCTCATATTTTGATTGTCATTCAAAACTGTGCAACAAAAAAACAACACCCTCCATTTAAAACCCTCCCCACTTTCCTAAAAAAAACTAATACCCAGAGAAAACCCCTGACCAGCCTGACTGCCTAAATCCACATGACACTAAATGTGTAACACAAACATATCCGAGAGTGCATGAGAAATCCAAGAGAAGATTCCCAAGTGCACAGAAGCAGCCTGAATGTGAAGAAGTTTTAACGCTGAGAGCAGGAAACCTGTCCAAGCAACAACATTAAGCATAAGCACAGCAAATCCAAACTCGAGCAGTGGCTATTTGAGTGTGAGAGAAAGGATTTGAGGGAAATTATTTAAAAATCTGAAAGTAATATTAATTAGAAATGCTCTCAAATTGAAAGAACACACTCTTGAATAAAGATAAGAATAAAACTCCATAAACTACTGCCTCAGGGGTCAGCCAGCAGAGTTCATAGAGAGATTTAAACCAAAACAAAAAATGTTCGAACTATGAGGATTATTAAATTCATCCATGCAGATTTAAGTTACGTGATGAAAATAATTTTACATTGTATGTATTTCTATTGGTTAGTCTTCACAGCTTGAGATTTTTTATTTTCTGGCAGAGCAGCTTCAGTAGAGATCTACAGCATGTTTCATATCCTTGTTTTAATTTCAATGGATAAACAAAAGTTAATAGGCAGTAAAGTATAGCAACATGGGCCATCATTGTCAGGATGCATGGTTCAATTCCCGCCGGGGCCACCCATACAGAAATCATAATATTTTCATTCCTCTATTTATGAAGTAGCGCTTGCTTAGGCCATATGTTTAGCTAGTGGTCTTCTACTAGAACAACTCACTGCTAACACAATTTGGAGCATGGTGCTTGCATGTGATCTATGTAGCTAGAACGGTTAAAGCTGCTGTGATCTCGCTTGTGATTATGGGGCTGAGAGAGACCCAGCTGCTTGTTGCTCCTGTTTTTGAGCAGAATGATTGGGTTACGCGTTTGATCTTGAACCAATTTTACGGCACACTGCCCTCCTGGGAACATCCATTAACTCAGCTGCTTTCCGAACAGAGATCGCAAGCAGATTTTTCAGCTGTGGTTAGAGTTGAACTGTCCCTGTTCAGGTCTTTAGATACACCTTTCAAGGTCCCAGATATGAATTGATTATTAATTATAATAATTGATAATAGTAATTGATGAACAGGAACGTAATATCTATCCATTTAAGAACCAACACGGTTGCTCGAATATTTGTCATGACCTCAAGTGAGCGTCGTCAACCAAGTGCTTTGGTCAGGACGTGTGCCTCAGCTCAATCCTGCCTTTGCTGTATGCATCCCAGATGGTCGCATTAGAATTCAAACCCTGTAAGCCTCAGTTGGTGCTTTCATTCTTCATGCCCACCCTATATCCTCTACTCTGAGAAAACAAAACCACTCAGCCATTGTCATTTATTCAGACCGTGGATACACTGTTTGTTTGTAACATAAAGCTCAGTGGATCTGTCCTCCCTCTCACTCCCATCTCCACCTGAGCACATAGGAGAAGCAACAGCTACAACAGTGTACAATCCGCTCTACCCCTCTGTCATTTCCTACCTCTCTTTATTATCTTGTCCTTAGTCCCCTGCTTTGATCTCTGTTGATCTCCTTCCCTGTCTGCTTCGTTGTCAGATCCTTGTCAGCCACAGTGCAAAATGAACTAAAGGTACCATGGAAGGAAAACTACCTGTGCCTAGCATTTCCTGCAGGTGTGTGATGGTTGGAATACAGACGGGGTAAAAATGAATAAATGCTCTAATCCAACACTAGAGGGACCTCCTCCAGTAATAGTGGAGGTAGCAGGTCTACAGTGAGGTTGTTTCAGCACCTTGTCAATGGACAGCTCCTCAATGAATGCTGGAATCATAGTGCATATTGTTTACTTTAAGGGAAAATATTGCTGTGTGCCAAGCATTTGTTATTTGTGACAATTTACAGCCACTAATATGCACTTGGAATGGCTCACTGTTACAATGTTATTGCACAGGCACGCACCTACGCACACATACCTTCTCAGTTACAACCAACCAGCCAGTTTCAATCAGGACTTTTCAGTGATGGAGTAGAAAATAGGGATGGTAATTTGGTGTGACGTGGTGCAGCTGCTAAAGGGAAGATGGAAAACAATATCCACCACTGGACTGGTCACTACACTCGTCCACGGCGGTGTAGGCACGGCAGCGCCTGTTCACCCTGAGGAGGCTGAAGAATTTTGGCCTGTCCCAGAGAGCTCTCAGGGTGTTATATACAAGCAGGCCTGGCCACATGGTGATTCTATAATCCAGTGCTTATTAAAACAATCAGAGTTTCTGTTATATATACAGTCGTGGTCAAATGTTCTGAGAATGTCACAAGTATTGGTCTCAATGCAGTTTGCTGCTTCAGTTTTCTTTGATCTTTTTGTCAATATTTACTATGGTATACTGAAGTATAATTACAAGCAGTCCATAAGTGTCAAAGGCTTTTATTGACAATTGCATGAAGTTTATGCAGAGTCAATATTTGCAGTGTTGACCCTTCTATTTCAAGACGTCTGCAATCCACCCTGGCATGCTGTCAATTAACTTCTGGGCCACATCCTGACTGATGTCAGCCCATTCTTGCATGATCAATGCTTGGAGTTTGTCAGAATTTGTGGGTTTTTTGTTTGTCCACCCACCTCTTGAGGATCAACCACAAGTTCTCAATGGGATTAAGGTCTGGATTTTCCTGTCCATGGACCCAAAATGTTGATGTTTTTGTTCCCCAAACCACTTAGTTATCACTTTTGCCTTATGACAAGGTGCTCTATTATGCTGGAAAAGGCAAGGGTCATCACCAAACTGTTCTTGGATAGTTGGGAGAAGTTGATCTCTGAGGATGTGTCGGTACCATTCTTTATTCATGGCTGTGTTCTTGAGCAAAATTATGAGTGAGGCCACTCCCTTGGCTGAGAAGCAACCCCACACATGAATGGTCTCAGGATGCTTTACTGTTGGCATGACAAAGGAGTGAATGTAGTGCTCACCTTGTCTTCTCCGGACAAGATGTTTTCTGGGTTGGTCCAAACAATCGGAACGGGGAATCGTCAAAGATTACTTTACCCCAGTCCTAAGCAGTCCAATCCCTCTACCTATTGCAGAATTGCCCTGGAGTGATATGGCTTCTTTGCTGCCCTTGTCACCAGGCCTTCCTCCAAAGGTCTTCACCTCACTGTGCGTGCAGATGCACTCACACCTGCCTGCTGCCATTCCTCTGCTTGCTGTTTACATGTACATACTTGTATATATAGTAGACTTGATTTCTGGTCCCCTTCTTATATCATGTTGCTATTGATAACGATGATTTTTTTGTGCACATATTTCGTTTTTTATTATTATTATTTTTACTGCATTGCTGATGTTGGAACCAGGGCACAAAATGTTCACTGTACATGCAGTTGCACCTGAAATTTTCTGTACATTCTGTAACAATAAACTTGCATAAACATGAAGGCTGATTGGCTGGTCTAGTAGACCGAGGTTAATCGAATAAAACCAGCAATGTCCCATACCTGAGCATATGAGTCCTACTGTAGGTGACTGTTTAGTCTTATTATTGTAGCCATGCTCTCTTCTCCATCCGTCTCCCTGGACCACTGCTGGAGGAAGGGAGCTTAGAAATATAATGTATTGTTCAAATTAATGCAGACTTGTTATGCAGTCAGCATCTTTAGATTTCAGCTATGGGAACGGCTCATCTGAACGTGAAAGGGCTTCAGTCAACTACAGAGCATGAAACGTGTAAAAAATACTGAATCCAATTTATAGTTATAGCTTCCCAGATCCACAATTAGTGTCTGACTCAGCTGTAATGCTTCAGTACTCCAGTGGCGTGCGTTAGAAGCCCTGCCTGGTCACTGCCGTCCGAGCCCCAGCTGGTCCGCCGACTATATTAAGCAAAAGACGAACTCATGTTAGTAAATCCAAACACCATTAAGGCAATGACTTAAGAAATGTGGATACTCGGGGGGTCCGCGTGTCGTATTGTCGCTGCTTTGCAGGACAAATTACGTCATGATAGTCAGTGGCTTGAACCTGACTGGGTTCTTGACTCGAGTACGAGGCAGCGCACTTGTCATGGAGTAGGGCGGGGATGCCTATTTGGCAAGTGAAACATTCTACAAGACTATTTGGGAGGAGAGAAAAAGGGGAAAATATTTATACAAAAAAGAAAATGTAAATACTTCTCTTGGGGGTCCTCACCCACATCTCAGTTTACCTCACGACTTCCAGGAAGATACAGATTAGGAGAACTTTGAAACTGAGCCACCATCGGGTTGTTTCTCAGCTCTTGTCTGCTGTCATGGTGTCCTCTGAGGGAAAGCCATTACTGTGACTGATTTAGGGGGACGGCGATGAAGGGCTCCTCTGTCATTTCCTGAGATTAAATTGGTGAAGGGGAGAAAAGGAAGGGAGTAAGGAGAGGCAGAAACAGTAGGGCTGTTAGTATTGTCTTCCGATAATTTTTTTCAATAACACCTTCAATTTGCAGGGGGAAACAGCGCCACCTGATGGCCATCAATTGTTCGCTCATTTTTATTTTTCACCTCCATCTTGCTGTTCGCTCTGTACCCCCTGCCCACTGTCTTTCACCGCTTGTTATTCACT
The DNA here is from genome assembly GCA_016801145.1 of Umbra pygmaea. NCBI lineage: Eukaryota > Metazoa > Chordata > Actinopteri > Esociformes > Umbridae > Umbra > Umbra pygmaea. The sequence goes on from JACXGM010026585.1 coordinate 8,606, forward strand.
CTCTACCAGCTGTCATTTTTTCCTGTTGCTTTACTGGCACTGCTTCAGTCACCTTATCTTATCCTTCGACAGCAACATGATGGTGAAGACACATACTGCCTTTCCTGATTGGCTGTCAAAGTGTGTGACTGCTAGATTTCTCCGGACAATTCGCTAGATGAGGGAGCAAATGTTTTGCTAAGTCAATCTGTTCCTCTCCCAGGTACATGCCTGATCCTGGGCTGTATGATCTACCCAGACGGCTGGGACAGTGACGAGGTGAAGAGGATGTGTGGGGAACAGACAGACAAGTACACCCTGGGAGCCTGCTCTGTGCGCTGGGCCTACATCCTGGCTATAATGGGCATCATGGACGCTTTGATACTCTCCTTCCTGGCATTTGTCTTGGGAAACCGACAGGATGGTCTGATGCTGGCTGATGAACTGCTGGAAAGCAAGTACATCATTTTATTTGGGATTTTAGATGCTTTATACACGAATTATGTTGATACAAAATAGCCATGATTTCCTTGCATCAATTAACAGTGTAAAAAAAATTAACAACTTTACAGAACAGTGGGCCATCCCTGTAGTCAATTGAAAATTATTTTGCAGAACTGAAGTGTCAGTCCACTGATTAACTATGTTAATAAAGAAAGCCTCTGAGTCATTTAGATAACGTAATTGCTTCCCTACTAATTTTCCACAGGAGTAGAGTACACATGTACACTTAGACACGTTAATCGAGCACCAAATTATGCCAGTCATTAATTATGTTTCAGAGAATACGATTTAAAGGACATCTTTACACAGTCGATCACTATACTGCCACCCTGTGGTTAGAATTAGTTCCTGCAAGTAAAAAGTTGTGCCGTTGTCTTTTTTCTTTTGTTCTGTTTTGCCATTTTTGTAAAGCGTCTTCTGGTCCATGAAAGGCACTATACAAGTACGATATATTATTATTATTAAAAGTGCTAAGCATGTATCACATCAGCAGGCTAAGACATGTGTTTGTTACCAACACATCCTCTTGTTTCTAAACACAGAGACTGGGAACTCAATATGAACAAGATCTAAAGCACAAAGGTAAGTTATTTCTTTGGGAGTAATATTTACATTGGGTCTTAATGGGACAATATCCACATTGTTGCCATTGGTAAATGTAATTGCATTCTTAGTTCACAGGTCTTGGTTCCCATCAGAGGTAAAGATACACAGTTTCAGCTTCATAGCATTACCGTGAAGGTACTGCTGTTGAAAAGGCCGTAAGGAGAGGGTCATCAGCACCAAGAGAGCTCACTTTGATACTGTCCCTTCGTCACACATGCATTACCTTTATATCAGCAGCCTCGATGTAGGGATCTTTCCAAGATGAACGACTTCAGACTGCTGTAATTAGTTAAATTGTCCACTGAGCAAACACAGGTGTAGTTTTGCTTGTACAACAAACATGGGTTTTGGTATACACACCCTTCAAGGCCCAACCTTGGATATAAAGGAACTAGCCCTTGAGCCCTGATAACTAGGATACAACAAATGGTTTCACTGTTTGCTCAAAAAGAAGTCTTCTTTACTGTGTCAAACCTCTGGATCATGTGTATCTGAACTGTGGGTTTTTCTGGAGTGGTGTTTTACTCTATGTTGGATGATTAGAGGCCATGAGATCTCAGCATGCAATTTTTTGACTGCTGACCCACCCTACTTGAACTGGAAGACAGTGGTTAAACAGAGTAATAATGACACTGTAATTAAATGACCAAATAAAAAAATATGTTGTAACTCCGTTTTGTGATAGGGCTCATAGCCAGAGCCATAATGTATTGAACTTTTTTTCTGGTAGACATTCGTTTACATAGTATGTTCTCAAAAAACCTAAAGGGCACTATGCTTAAAACCATGTACCAAGTAGGAGAATAGTCCTATAGATGTGTCAAATATAAAAAGCTATTCTGTGTAATGTGTTGGAACATGTTAATGTGTTTTCTGTCTTATGGTATTAACATACATAATATTTACATTCAATGCTGTATTCTAAAGCTACTGGTACAGTTTCAATGTGTGAGCAATCAAATGTATACCAACAGTGTTGTAGAGGGTTAATGACATTTTACCATGGAAAGCTTGTTTACATCAATGTTAAACTATCATTACAATGATCTGAGTCGATCTTCAACTACTGGTAGCTAGCTCATTACATCAATTCATAAAGTTCACGAAGTTGGACTCTTAAAGGGACAGGCATGGCGGAATGGACACTGCAGGACCAATGTAAGCTGAAGTCACGAAAAAAGCCTACCACTGCCACACAGGGCTGGAACAATGTCCCAACTAGCATGTCACCTCAGTCAATGTGCCTCTTCTATTCATAGGGCTACTGGGCTGAGATGTGCTCAAATGTGAACAACGTATCCCCACTAACCTTACATGGCCCATCTGGCTGTTTGCAGCAGTGTCAACCGGTTAGGACCCCTGCTGGAGGAGTTGAGTCTGCACAGAAAATGAAGGATCCAGCAACAAACCAGGATTTATGGAGTTTGTCCCAGCATTTTGTATGTACATATAGCAGTCACACATTGGTCGGAGACATGCTTACTAGTATAACAGAACACTTTTAAACAATTTCAGTTCTCCTTCTGACTGGCATAACCTGCCCAGATGCATGAATACCATTATAATTCCACCAAATATTGATTTCTCAAACTTTTTCTAAGTTAACACATTTGCAGTGTTTTAAAAAAATGAATATGGACTTATTTTCTTTGTGTTATTCGTGGTCTGACAACACTGCATCTTTTTTGTTATTTTCTGCAAGTAAATGCTCTGAATGACAATGTTTATTTAGAATTTGGGAGATATTTTGTCAGTAGTTCATGGAAAACAAATGGTTTATTTTAGCCCAAAACATACCTATCAATATTAAAAACAGAGAAAATGTTTTGGAAGTGGTCTTAATTCTTTCCAGAGCTGTACTACAAATTCAATCCAGGAACACTGAGCTTACTGAGATGTGGAAAACAATGAAAGGTATATAAACATGCTGTTTAAACGCAAATTAAAAGCGGTTGTTTTTTTAACATTGGTTACCAGTTATAGTGTTTTTATCTGTAGAAAGATCAAAAGAGCAAATCTAAGAGGTGACACTTGAAAATACTAAGTGGTGAGTCATGTTGTTCTTAAGATTATTCGTCCATTCGACTTCTGTCATAAAGCATCCTGAAAAGCTTGGAAATTATATTCATTAAAGGTGCACTGTGTATACTTTGACCGAGTGAAAAAAGAACTACTTTCTCTTTCAGTAACCAACTTTCAAAAGCTGTACAATACAATATTTTAAACATTGGAATAAACAGTTTAGGTGGGACGAGGATTTCATACACTATGCAGTACTTATTTTGCCACATGAACATGAATTGCAATGAAGACGTGATTTGTGGTTCCACAGATTGGCACACGTTAGTCTTAAATATAATTAATACATTTTAGGCCATTCTTTTGTGTAACAAAGCACTGAACCGTGTAAGAAATAACTTTCCGATGTGCCACATTTGAAAAATATACAGATAAAGTAAAGTGTCTGCACGCTGGTCACTTCAGAGAAAGTAGTTCCTTTGTTACGGCTCAAATTCTACAGATAGCACCTTTAACAAAGTCTCATCTGACGTGTACCCACCAGCAGGCCATATTCAAAAACACACAATACCATCTGTTTATTGTGGTGAAATATGCTGGTGTTTGTGTCATTTAATTGCCCCTTGGGGATGAATAAAAGTATTTTAATTTGTTTACCTGAGTTATGACTTCCCACTTAACACAAAGCACGCATCCTTGTCAGATCCTTATTAAACTTTTAGGATGTTCTCCTGAACTTCAACAAGCTTTTGTGCCTAGTAAAATTGTGGGAAAATACATATGACTTGATGGACAGCTGTTACAGGCTGGATGGTTCACCTTCCTCTAACCTGATAAGAGTCCTATAAGGTATGACCTCACGATCCACGTCTCACTGGTTCCATGCGCTGGTCTAGTTCAATGGGTCTCAAACTACAGATGCGAAGTTGGCGGTTACAGCCGCGGATCGGGCGTATGACGTGATGAAAAATAATATTTTTATTCAATTCGGGCTGGTGGCGGTTGAACCAATCAAATGAAAAAAATATATACATTGTTAAATATTGTTACCAGCGGATGGCGGGCGGGTGCGGCTTTGAAAATTGGTCAAAACCATTGGTGCGATGGGTGGCGGACGGATGTGTTTTGTGGTGCGGTTGCGATTTGAATAATAGCCCATCCGCGCATCTCTATCTCATAACTCTCATGGGGACCCCCAGCCATTCCTTGTATTAGGTGTATCCCCATAGAAATTGAATGATTAGAAATGCCATTCAAATTCAAATCAATGTAGCAGAATGGTCCGAGCGGCAGCCATTTTTACGTGTACCATTCATGGATGTATTAAGAGAGCGGTACCAGACATTCTTTGACGGTATCATTCCATTGCAAAGATCTATCGCCCTACTTCCGCATTAAACTGATTCGCGACAACTAACGACAGTTGCCATTTTTTGTGTACTAATCGAATGACCAAGCAAAACAATGCAATAAGTCTTCTTTAGATTTAATTTCTATGTGTATCCCAGAGATAGCAGACCTGGAACTTGAATCAACTTGCAAACTGATTATCAAGCACGTGGCTACTTGAATCAGGTGAGCTAGTTCAGAGCTACATCAAAACTGAGACGGCTGGGGGTCCCAGTATAGGTTTGATAACAACTGCACTAGTTATCAGAACGCATCAAACCAGTACTTTCATCTAGAGGTGACAGGTGTCCTTTTAGTTTAAAGAAATACCCCCAAACCATCTGCCAGTGACGCAAACATGGCGTGGTCCTTCTAGCACACAGAGGCAGACACCCCCAGTGGTATAAAACTGTCATTACAGTGATTTATTATAATGAACCATGAAAATAGCCAACCAGTGCAGTGTCCGTGAATCTCCCCCTCCACACAAACATACACACAAATGATAAAAAAGACAAATCTGAATAGTCCAGAGAGGAAAAACATAATAGTGCTACTGTCACAGAAACATTCAGCTTTGCCAAGAACAGCGCTCGTATTTACAACCATATTCCAAAATGGGATGGGAGCGAATTGTACAAGCATAGAAAAGAAAAGAAGCAAATATTTACAACCTGTTTCTGGAGAAAGCTGGAGTAACCACCTATACATTAAATTACACTTTCTACAAATAACCATTGATATTAAAAAATAAACCGCTAACGTCCTACCTACAGGTGAGACCTCAGTCCACCTACCTCAGAAGACTACAGCACCCACAGTGCACTGCTCTGTCTGTGGCCTTGCTTTCTCCTTCTTACACACAGACAGATTCATACAACCCACACACACGCACACACACACACACGCTCACACACGCACTATGACTGCAGCCTTCTGGAGCAGTGAAGCTGGTTCCCAGAAGATTGTTTTCTGAATCTCGGCAGCGGTGCACAGATATTTGTTACACAGAGGAATACAAAAAAATAATAATTCTGTATGTCTTTTTTTCTCTATACAAAAAGCTTTCCGTTCGCTATAATGAACCACTAGATAAAACAAATAAATGGTGTAGAAGAGCCAACAATAGACAAAAGAGTAAGGAGGACTAACTGATAGGGAAGTGGAATGTCCATTGGTACAGAAAGTGCAGGGTCTTACAATAAGTCAGGACAACAAAGAGACGGATAGGCAGTCTCTCCGCCACAGGAAGGAAATTAAATACAAAACTGGGGGGTGGGTGGGTGGGGTTTAGAGGAAGAGAGAGAGAAGGGGGTGAGCACCTGGGGAATCGTCCATCTTCATTTTCAACAAAGTCTGTTAATAAGATTGCTTCACGGTCCATATTTTCTGTTTGTCCTTTTTAAAAGTACCCTTTCATCCCACAATCTCCTGTTTTTCCATTGGCCATGTGTTCAGGTATGTAGAAAATATGTACAGCTCTGTTACAGGTTACAGGCGCGCTGTCTGCCATGGAAACCCCTCTCAAGAATGAGTTCGTAAGGGCCAGGCATGGCCGAGCAAGAGGGCTGAGCGGGGGCCATCAGTGCCACCCTGTGCCCAGATAACCAGCACTGTGGAAGGGGGCCGAAGAGGCTGGGGCCCCCCGTGTCCCGCTGGGCATCTGAGGAGTCGTGGGCGCGGCCTGGGTCGGCTGAGTCTGTTGCTGAGGGGGGG
>JACXGM010026586.1:0-14816 GCA_016801145.1 Umbra pygmaea
AAATGCCAACTGCAGAACCTAACTTTTTATAGCCTATTGTAGTGTGAAAGATTACTCCTTTTTGTGCTTGCTTGTAATTTCTGCAACCAGGTACAGAACACCAAACGGGCATGATGAATAGAAATTAGACTACAATTTCAAAAACAAATATGTATAACTTTCTAGCGTCGGCTCTACAGAGGTGTGCTGTTGAATTGCCTATGTTCTGTGTCGGTGTGTTCAAGCGGGGACAGGCACTAAATTCGCTTGGAATTCTGGGAGTTGTGGTAACTCAAGTTTAGACTGATACAGAAGCCCCCCAGTGGATGCGAAAGGAAATGAAATATACTATCGGCTTTTCTCTGATATATTGAAAAAGAACAGACGTGTATATGACAAATCATCTATGGTAACATTTGTAAATGGTATACTATGAAATTGATTTACTGTGGAACACTCCTTTAAATAGGCCTAATTGCCCCATTCTATGTAATCTAAACACTTAAATTTCTCCAAGGGGTTAATTTCTTATCCAATCGAAAGAGTTAATATTTAATAACAATTTAATAGTTGTTTTCAGTAGGCTCGATATTGCCTGATATCCTATGATTATTCACAGGATTGGAACACATGCAGTCGTGGCTAGGGATGGGCCGATAACACTTTTTATGTAACGAGTACAAGTACAGAGTATTTCATTTTGGGGACTTGCCGATACGAGTATCGATACAAGAACTTTTAATAACTATGCCAAATGTCACATTTATCCAGCTACAATCTGCTATTTCTTAGATGTTGATCAGCCAATACAAATACAGAAAAGTAAATGTTCCTACATATCCAGAAGAACATAATTTACATTGCAGGTCAAGAATGTGTAATATTTATTACAAAATGTTGTCAATAGTTGGTCTCCTTCCCTAGTTGCTAAAATGAGAGAAACACGTTTGTGAAAGCAAATGCAATAGCTGCATGTTTGTGTTCGCATTTGCACTAAGCATTGCAGATGTTTTGTGTAAGATGAGAATGTGTGTTTGAAGTGACTTTCTCCAAACAAGGATACTAACCTAATCATATAATATTCTATAAAGGTGTACGATTGTTTTATTATAATCGGTACACCGACGTGCAAGTCTATCCATAGTGCTGGAATACCGCTTAATCTTATGTTATGCTGCGCAACGCTTTACAGATTAGCCATAGATGGCCATAGTTGTTTTCTTAAATTGCCAGAGAGGGAATAGTAGCCTAATGTACAACACAGTATACAGATAGGAAACAGTTGTATTGCTCAACCATGTAACGATTGGAACAACAATAACAAACTGTTAAATCTGATTCATGTAAATGTTTCAATGTAAATGTAGATATATTACAGCACTATGCATATATTTCATATTGATGATAATGACATTATATTTCCTCCTTCAGAGACCAGAGAAAGCTGTACAACTGTATTTATTGCTATTTGAAAAAAGAAAAAAGCTATTTAAATGGGATAATGCTTCCCTGCAATATGAGGTGATTTGTTGCACACAAAATCATATGTCATATAAAAGCATTCACAAATGTGTTTCTCTCATTTATACCTATAGGGAAGGACTTAAACTATTGACATTTGTAATAAATATTACACATTCTTGACCTGCAATATAAATGAAGTTCTTCTGAATATGAAGGAGCATTTACTTTTCTATATTTGGTATTGCTCTTGAAAAATACTTGAATTAATTCATTTATTTTGTTGTTGGCTAAATGTAGAATTCACTTTATTCCTAAATTCCGATTTTTCTTTATATTTTCTGTTACAATTTGTAAAACCAGTTAAGACTGGGATATTTTTTGTTTTGCATACTGTTTGTTTTGAAGAGATGATTGAATAACATGTTGAAATATTAAATATAAACATTTTCTATATTAATTTAATTTGTATTATAATTCTATTTATAGTCTAAAAACTGTTGATTAATAGATCAATTTAGTTGTTAAATTAATCGATTAATCAAAAAAATAATTGTTAGATTAATCGTTACAAAAATAATCTTTTAGATTAATCATGACAAAAATAATCATTAGTTGCAGCTCTATTGATTAGCATGGTCTAGTGTGTATAATTGTTTATGTATATACTTGGAAATAGGGGTGGAACGGTACATGGTTCGTAGTGAACCGAAACGGTACAGGGGTCACGATTCGGTGCATGAATTTACACGGAGAATACATGGTATAAAAATAATTAAACTTGTGTGTAAATTAATGTATTGCGGAACTACCGTTAAATACGCAGGTTGTTTATGGACACCTAATCTGTAGCCCCGCCTAAGCTCTGAAGCTAAGTAGCCAAGCTCCACCTATGTATGCAGTTTTTTGTCAGGTCGAGGGTCCGGTGAGTGAGTTAGAGATGGCAGCATGAGGACGAGTATTAGTGTGTGGCAACCCACAAGAGTTAGAGGACCTCTAAGATCGCAAGTTTGGACCTCTAAGATCAAAGCAATGAAAATAATGACCCACTACTATAATTGAGCAGTTAATCACGTTCTCGTTCTGTGTTTCATTAGTGCAGGTGTAGTGTAGAGGCGTGTCTTACTTTTGAACAATTATTTTACCAACTGGAGAGCCAGGCTTCGTGGAGTTACTTCTATTCAGTAGTTTGTTTGAACTGCTGTTCGCGATTCTATGCAGACCTAATTAGACACAGTCTTAATTTAATATAATAAATTATTATTATTTAATATAATAAATAAGCCAGGCTTCGTGGAGTTACTTCTATTCAGTAGTTTGTTTGAACTGCTGTTCGCGATTCTATGCAGACCTAATTAGACACAGTCTTAATTTAATATAATAAATTATTATTATTTAATATAATAAATATAAGTTACTTATTTGCAAATATCATTGAAAAACATTGCTGTCTAATCAAATCCAAACATTCAAATGAACTATAAGTACACCTTACATCTGTCGCTCCCGACGTCAGAATTTCTTCACTGTTTTTCAAATTCAAAAAATGCAAATTTCCAAAGTCAATGAGTAATCGTGATTTCAATATTGACTAAAATGATCGTGATTATGATTTTTTTCCATAATCGAGCAGCCCTAATACTTGGATCAACACAACATAAAAAATAATAGACAGAATATTGCTCATTTTGTATGAATTGGAGCTAGGTAGGTGATATGGGTGTCAATCGACTTCCGGGGATTTACTGACAGATTGTATCAAACAAGGTGTATACTGCATTTCAAATTATTATGCAAATTATATTTTACACTGATTTTCCTAAATAGTTGATTCAAATTACAGTCAGTATAATTTTCAAGTCACCAACTGGTGGGGTATAAGTCGAATTTCATTGAACAAACCACCCAATTAAAACTGTATTTAAAAAAAATATATTATAAACTCAGAAAGCACTGTTCCAAATTATTATGCACAACAGAGGTTCAAAACATTTTATAGGTTGTAAAGAAATTAAAATGGTAATTTGTTGAATTTGCAGCATTAGGTGATATTTACTGAAATCAAAAGTTATTTCAATCAAACACATCTTAACAGGGCAAGTTACATGTTAACATAGGACATTTTCTTTGATATCACCTTCACAATTCTTGCATCTATTCAACATGTGTAGGTTTTGGAGAGTTTCCGCTTTAATTTCTTTGCAGGATTTGATAATAGCCTCCCAGCGCTGCTGTTTTGATGTGAACTGCCTCCCACCCTCATAGATCTTTTGCTCGAGGATGCTTCAAAGGTTCTCAATAGGGTTAGGATCAGGGAAGGTTGGGGGCTGAACCCTGAGGGCTAGATTTATCAAGCTATTTGCGCCTGTTTCCAGGCGCTAATTGGTCACAAAGACGGACGTAACCGATGCGGGCTATTTACAAACCGGGCACACTTGAGTAAAATTGCAGATTGCCTGCCACATGAGCGACAAGACAATTTGCGCAATCAATATGCGTTTGTGGGAGGGTCATGGGGAAAGTGGGAGTTCCACCCAAAAAGGTGGGAGGATACGCGTAAAGTGCTCCTAATGATATATTCGGTGGTATTTACAAAGACTGCCAGTAACAGCGTGCCTCTATCCTGCAGGGGGAATTCTCCGCCTCTAAAAAGCAGGTCTAAACCAGCAAGCGCATTTTCCTGTATGTTCAAATACACACCAATGGCAGCAGTGACAGCAACAACTTCCAAACATAGCATCAAATACACTTGGCACACAAAAAGACAAATGCCTCCATCTGTTCCATTTTTGATAAGCAATTTTGCGATTATTTACCTATATAACACATTAGTTACAAATAATGATATAGGCTAAACATATATGCCAAACGCCAACGCAACAGTATCATTACAAATAGAGCCCGACCGATATATTCATTGACCGATATTATCGGTAAATTTTAGCAGTTTACAGATATATTTGTATCGGTGATATTTCCACCGATAACGACCGATATTTGTTTGCAATTCCTTATTTGTCCGGAAGAGGGCGCTCTTTCACAACATATAGGTTTGAGCATTACAAGAAGACATTATATTAAAAAGATTAAAACAGCAAGGATGAAAGAGCTGCTCATAACAAGCTGCTTATAAAGGTGAGTTTAAAAAAATGCCTGCAGTGTTTACTACTCCAGCTCATGCATAAAAATGTTTTCCAAAACTTGACAATGTCAACTCCTGCGTTTCACCATTTCCATGACATCTACTTTATCTAGCTATGTAACTAACGTTCGCTCTCTGGGACTGGTAGCATGCTATTATAATGAATAGAAACCTAGCAAATACAGCGAGCACCGCAGTTTTGGGGCGAAACCATTAACCTTCGAAAGGTTGTTGAGATAAATAAGTTTCTTCTTTGTTGTGTGTTGTCGAATTATTATGGTTTCTCTAGTCCGGAGAAAGCTATTATGAGAAGGTATATGACCTATTTCTGCAAAGTAAGCGAACCAGCAAGCTGCCAGCCTGTGCACAAGCTAGCCTAATGTGATAAGCATCAGTAGGTATGCACTGTTATATTATTATGATAGCCAATACCAACAGGATTTATTCAATGAAATGGTATTGGTAATTGTTTGGAGATCGCACATTGAATGGTTACTTTGAGGGTGACCAGCGCAATACTTTATTTGAATGTTTGGATTTGATTAGAAAGCAATGTCTTTTAATTATATAAAGTAAAGCAACACTTCTAAATGTATCTTATTTTCTATTTTGCCTACAGCATTTTTACGTGTGCATGATAGACTGTGCATAATTAAGTCTGCAGTAGAATCACGACCCCAGCAGATCAAACGACGTAATGGAAGTAACGCCAAGGATCCTGGCTCTCAAGTTGCTGAAAGGAATTGTTCAAAAGTAATATGAATCGCATAATACACCTGCGCTAAATGCAACAAAACGAGACTGTGGAAATTTACATTCATCTAATACTGATCACAAAAACATTATAGTAAACAACACTGCAAGGACACAAATAAAAATATCCTAAATTACACCCAGAAACAAACAAAGCTGATAAGATAACTAATGAACAAATTAGCTGAGTTGATTTGAGGTAAGCCTACGGAGCAGCAGCAATCACCTGCTATTACTGTACAGTAATCTGCCAGCAATTGTTAAGTAGTTGTTTATGGTTTCCTTCAACAAAATAATTAAATTAGCATGACTCTCACAATTTTTTAAGACCTTGGAAAATAAGATTTCAGACTTAAGACAATTTTAGGCCTTAAATTCTGGAAAATTAAATTAAGACTATTTAAGACTTTTTAAGGACCCGCGGGTACCCTGCTTTGAGTGTCTTTAGAGTCTGGTTTAAAGCACAATCCATGCAGGAAAGTGTAGATTTTTCAATTCAGCTATAGTAATAGAAAATGTTGTATCGGTATCGGCAAATATTTCCCATTCAAAATCGGTATCGGTATCGGATTCAAAAATCTCATATCGGTCGGGCTCTAATTACAAACCACACATTCCTTTATTCTCTACAGAGACCTCAGCAGTATCTATGCCGTCCACACCTTCCACTTGTTTGGCAATGTGTATTTGCTGCACCACCTCTTCAGTAGTAGTTAGCGTGTCTATTTCTGATGGAGCTGAACCGGGTCTCCTCAATTTTGCCCGGTTGTACGCAACCTTCTCTTTTGTTCTGCGCTTTATGTCTTGCCACCGCTGTTTTTTTTTTACCTCCTCCACTTCTCTCCGTGTAGATGATAACGAGTTGATTTAACTTGTTATGGCAATCCACATTGAATCTTTTTCCGAGGGTGTGGATGTTCTGCCCTGTAATATGTTCAGGTTTGCTGTTACTTCATGCACTAATGATGTTAATTTCTTCTTCACAAAATTTTATCTTGCACTTTCTTTTTCCCGTAGGGAGATCCATGATAGATACATACGGGCCCATTGTTTGCTCTTTTAGAGGTGCGCTAATGGAGGGCGGAGTATGCGCTGATTGCGTAATGTGTATCGGGTTATATCAGAGTATTGATCTATGGTCTACAGTATTTTATATATTACAGCAAGGTGATTGCAGCAGCTCCATGAGTTTACCTCACGGCTATGCAGGTACTTTGTTTGTTAGTTAGCTTATCAGCTTTGTCTGTTTGAGTCTTGAATAGGATATTTTATTTGTGTCCTTGCAGCGTTTTTTACTGAAACATTTTTTTCTTCAGTAGCTATTAGATTGCACATCTCCCAGCACTGAAGTAACGAAAATAACAACCCACCACTACCATTGAGCAGTTAATCACGTTTTTGTTCTTGGTTTCATTAGTGCAGGTGTAGTGTAGAGCCATGTATTACTTGTGAACAATTATTCTACCGACTGAAGAGCCAGGCTTCGTGTTACTTCTTCAGTAGTTTGGTTGAACTGCTGTTAGCGATTCTACAGCAGACTTAATTAAGCACAGTGATCGTGCGCACATAAAAAACCTGCAGGCAAAATAGAAAATAAGATGCGTTTAGAAGTGTTAATTTTTAATATAATAAATACAAATAACTTATTAGCAAATATAATTGAAAGACATTGCTGTCTAATCAAATCCAAACATTCAAACGAACTATGTGTGCTGGTCACACTCAACAAAGTCAGAAAATGCACCTGCTCCTGACATCAGAATATTTCCACTGTTTTTCAAAATCAACAAATGCAAATTTCCAAAGTCAATGTGTAATCGATTTAAATAATCGTGATTTCAATATTGACTAAAATAATCGTGATTATGAGTTTTTCCATAATCGAGCAGCCCTAGTCAATTGTACTAATCAGCTGATTGTCTCACGAACGTAACCAGCCCATTTATACCCACACAGCAAAGCCATTACTGTACACAGCGAGGGAGAAGAACCACATTAAACAATCCACCTAAATATTTTTTCTAACACCATAGTAAAGGTTTAGCTGGCTAATATGAGCTGTTATGCTGTAGGCTATTGTTTTGCGGTCAATAGTACTAATCAGCTGATTGACTCACGAATGTGTAACCATCTTATTTCTCCCACATAGCAAAGCCATAAGAGAGAGGGAGAAGAACTAAGTTACATGCAACAATCCAACTATATATTTTACACCACTGAAAAGGGATAAGTCACTTTTCACGGTGACTATGCCTAGCTTCTACAAGGCTAACATTGTCAAACAACGGTTTTCAATTGCATTGCTAAAGTTGGAATACCTTACCTGTCCTGTCCAGCAAAAAACAGGCAACATCTACATGCCTTAGAATTTCTTTTCCCTCAATAGAGCTTTCCAATTGTCCAAAATTCCACTTCTAATAAAGGAGAGCTTCTACTATTACCTAATAGTTAGAAACGTACAACTTCTGCTGCTGATTCTTTTTCAGCTGCTTCTCTTTCAAGGTTGTGACGAAACGCTGCTGCTTAATAATGTGGAACATCCTTCTTAAGTATTTTTCCTTTAATTGGGCTCACCTGTCAATCTAATTATCACAGGTGTCTGAGATTGATTTCCGTGATCCAAAGAGCTCGTTGACAATACCATCCATGGGTTTGATTGAAAAACAAAATATTTAATGTTTATGACACTTAATTCCAATTTGCATAATTTGCAACGCAGTGTAGTAAATGGCAAACTAGTAATTGCCACTGGATTTCCAAAAATCTGTGACAGATTATTGTTCAAACTGAAGCAAGATAGGGCATATACCATATTTTAGCACATACAGTATATCACAAAATTGAGTACACCCCTAACATTTTTGTAAATATTTGTTTATAACTTTTCATGTGACAACACTGAAGAAATTACACTTTTTTACAAGTAGTGAGTGTAGCTTGTATAACAGTGCAAATTTGCTGTCCCCTCAAAATAACTCAATGCACAGTTATTAAGGTCTAAACCACTGGCAACAAAAGTGAGTACACCCCTAAGTGGAAATGTCCAAATTGGGCCCAATTAGCCATTTTTCCTCCCTGGTATCATGTGACTCGTTAGTGTTACAATGTTTCAGGTGTGAATGGGGAGCAGGTGTGTTTAATTTGGTGTTATCGCTCTCACATTCCCTCATACTGATCGCTGGAAGTTCAACATGGCACCTCATGGCAAAGAACTCTCTGAGGATCTGAGAAAAAATAATTGTTGCTCTACATAAAGATGGCCTAGTCTATAAGATGATTGCCAAGACGCTAAAACTGAGCTGCTGCACGATTGCCAAAACCATACAGCAGTTTAACAAGACCGGTTACACTCAGAACAGGCCTTGCCATGGTTGACCAAAGAAGTTGAGTGCACGTGCTCAACGTCATATCCAGAGGTTGTTTTTGGGAAAATGACATATGAGTGCTTCTAGCATTGCTGCAGAGGTTGAAGGGGTGGGGGGTCAACCTGTCAGTGCTCAGACCATACGCAGCACACTGCATCAAATTGGTCTGCATGGATGTCGTCCCAGAAGGAAGCCTCTTCTAAAGATGATGCACAAGAAAGCCCGCAAACAGTTTGCTGTATACAAGATGACTAAGGACATTGATTACTGGAATCATGTCCTGTGGTCTGATGAGACAAAATAAACGTATTTGGTTCAGATGGTGTCAAGCGTGTGGCGACAACCAGGTAAGGATTACAAAGTGAAATGTATCTTGCCTACACTCAAGCATGGTGGTGGGAGTGTCATGGTCTGGGCCTGCATGAGTGCTGCCAGAACTTGGCAGCTACAGTTCATTGAGAGAACCATGAATGCCAACATGTACTGTGACATACTGAAGCTGAGCCTATACATGTAAGCGATGTTTTCTTGTCTGAATAGCCTAGTCTCTTTGGTGAAAATAATCACCAACTATTGTCTGGATATATAACAACATAATGTAAAATGTAAAATAATTGGCATCCAACCAGATGTTTTGTTTTTATTGAGTGTGAGTGAAGGCATTCAGTAGGCTAAGCAAATTATACAAACTGAGGAAAAGTATGTACTGTTAAGTACAATAGTTAAAAAAGGAAGAACAATGATATACAGTAGATCACATACCCACTTGTATAAACATATTATTACCACCCAGATTTTTAGCATTTTTGAAAGTAATTTATCATATTATTGGACAGATTAACTATTACTCCACGGCGTGTGTGGAATTCAACCGACTTTGCCGGCCTGTCAAACTGTATATTACGCAGAGGTGTCACAAGACTACACTCAAGCATGGTGGTGGGAGTGTCTGGGCTTTAGCCCTGAATGTCTTTTGGTCAGCCCCAAGTGATCAGCAAGCTAACAAACCATGACATATTCACTTTGATGGAATCAACATTTGAAAGGCGAGCTGATAAGTGATTTCTGAATCGTGACTTCTGCATGCACTGCGTATCAATTGCTCAGGCTAGATAGAAGTCAATGAATCTCAAAAGGCACTGTGTTTTTGAACTTGAAACTAGTTGGCTAATTTGTTGAATTTGGTTTCTAAAAGAAACTAGACCCCTGCATTTTTGAGAAACTGCTAATTATTTTTGCATTCAAGTCATCACTTGAGCAATTTTCACAACCTGCAATCTCTGGTTGCAGCAGTTGACAGCTTATTTTTTGTGTGATGTGGTTGGATTAACTGTGTGCGCGCCACTCGCCATCCCACAGATCTGGCCAGGGAGGTGCGGAGCTGGTGACAACCTGCAGGATTAGGGGGAATTGGGAGGGAGAAAATTTTAACGAAAATTGGGATGAAGAGAAAAACGTTCAAAGGCAAGCCCTGCATGCATTGCCCCATAGCTACATTTCCATATTGTAGTGTAGCCATATTATAATGTAGCCAGGCAAAGTAATTTGTTTCAATGAAAAGAATATTATATATAATGAATGTTTTATAGTCCTTATTTACTGTTAAGAACAGAGTGTTTTTTCAATTGAGATGTATATTCTCTATTATTACCAATTTGGGATAATTGAAAACCAAGTTTACCTCAGTAAAGAGTCACAGGTAAATAAACAAAATGAGTTAAACATACAGTTACATAACTAAATGGTATTTGACTCCTAGTAATGCTACTGTAATTAATAGAGATAAATTGAGAACAAATACATGTGTTCACAGTGCATGTTTATTGGCACAAATTGGCTACAAGCTGGGCCCTATTTCAACAATCCAAGAGCATGGCGCGAAGTGCATTGACGCAAGTGCACTTTGGGCGTGTCCAAATCCACTTCTGCTAGTTTGACAGCGGAACAAAGGGTCCATTAGCAAAGCGCATGTTCTAAAGGGGTTGTATGATGTGTTTTCATTAATTCACAGGTGTGTTTTCGGGGGTAACATGCAATAAAACATCAAAGATTTGCGCATTGTACCTTTCGCGCATTGCATCTTTCGCGCATTGCATTTATGATGGTGGATTTGCCCCGTAATATTTTTATTTGTAATCTTTTGAATGTTTTGTGTGCTGCTGCGCTTCCCTGTGTGTGTGCAACAAGCATAGTGTGCACGCGCTGTGCATCAGTTTAGGTGCCTTTGACTAATTTGCTGTTAAAATAACTATGACATGCTGCACTATTGACTTTAGACCAGGATTTTGTTGGTCAATGGCACAATCACTTTCCGATGCCTCAAGATAGCAATACACCCAGAATTATCCTGAACAAACCTCCCTGTTAGACCAGTACACCCATGGGCATTTGCTATTTAAAAGATGCAAGCGCCGGACGGGACATTGACAACTGCGTTGGTCTAAAATTAGCAAATACACTTGGCTGAGTGTTTCCTGGCAAAACTTACACATGGAAAAAAAGGTGAAAACCCTTCTCATCAGGGGGTTAATGCACATTGGACATTTTCTGTGACAATATGCATATTTTAAATTGGTATAACTGGCCAAAAAATCTCTTAAATGAGACTCGTTGTAAACTGTGAAATCCCAAAACCCCTTTGATTTTAACTTATTGGGAAGAGCATGCAGCTGAATTGATGTTCAATCTTGTTGATGCAGTTCACCTGGAACCCAGCAGTGGTTTTACACCCTTTATGCATTCAATCGAATGGAGAAATTAATCACTTAAAAATGGGGAAAAAAAACTAATTTATAGATCCCGTTCAAAAATACAAGTGCTCTGCACTATAATTGGACAAAAGGTCCAACTGAAATAAAATCAAAAGTGAAAATTCAGGAGACTGAAAAGGTGCCTAAAAGTGAATGAAAGAAAATAATAATAAGAAATAATAATTGACTGCGTCAATATATTGATGCACTTCGTGCAATCAAAATAATTATTGATTACTCCCAAAAATAACCGTGTGCTCGAGAATATGGAAAGCCATTTAAGTCAATATTAAATAAATAAATAAATATGGCCAAGAAATAAATAAATTACACTATTTACTATTTACTATTCAAATATAAATATATAAATGCAGTCCAAAAAAATAAATGATACATTTTTATTTCATAATGGTGTTTTTCAAAAGAACCCTTTAATTTATTTCATAATTCCACATTGATTTATTTCAAGGCACTCTTATTTCATAATGGCACATTTCATAATATCGGGCGCTGTGTTTGAATCTGTGAGCTAACCATGCCTGATTTGTTTGAATATAACAAATGGATTTTATGGAATTTGTCATTATGAAATAAGAGTGCCTTGAAATAAATAAATGTGGAATTATTAAATAAAAGTCCCCTGAAATAAATAAACGGTTTCCTTTAAAAAAAACACCATTGTGAAAAAAACATTTTATTTTATTGGACGGCATTTATATATTTATATTTTAAAATGTACATTTATTGTGTCATTTATTTATTTCAGGACTTATTTCATCGCCATATTTATTAAATATTGACTAAAATGGCTTTCCATATGAGAATAGTAGTTTGTTTGTTATTCTAGGGAACAGGATAGCAAGACAATAACAGGAACCTGAGGTAGCTAGAATGAATTTTAGAATTCATGTTGATTTCTGATATCAGGACAGTAGAATATTCCATATCCATATGAACATTCATTTCTGAAACATGGGATATAATGATGTAAAAGACCGCAAATCCACTATTTCTAGGAATTGTTTATCCTGCTCACACTGTAGGTGATAATGAACAATAAACAAACAAATAATGGCACATTATTATTGATACAAATTGTGTCATTTATTAATATGTACATGTTTTTAAATGAATGTATGCCAATTAATAGTTGTTGCTACATATTTAAACAATTTTTTAATTTGGAACGTTCTATATTTAAACCTGCACTATAACTTTTTCAAAAAATACAAAAACAATGTTTTAAGACTAGTAAACTTTAGGAACTAGCATATTGGTCCTGAGGGCTCATTTGTCAAGTGTGCATATGCACAAATCTGTGTGTAAACCATGAGAATGATCATTTCTATGCAGTGGGGATTTATCAATTCAAACCTTTGCTTGAATAGTTCATATATCTACCCACGAGATATGTTTGTTATGCTTAAATTATTAATTTGTTTTGATTTCAGTTTTTCCATTGTAAATTAATGTAATTTTCCTCTAGGCTATGGTATTTCATGTAATTTTATTTGTAATAATAATTATATTGAGAATTAGTTAAGTCACTTCTTAAATTATAGACATGTAAGCACCTTGATGAAATATAACATACTGAGGTCATGTGAATTCGAATGGGAGGCTGATCCTTCGATGAAAGATTTTGTCAGGTATGGGTGGAGCGTCGCTTCCACCCAGAGTTCAAGGTCTGTTACTGCTGCCTCTAGTTTAATATGTGGTTAAAGCTAGATTTTCTTTTTATGTTGATTCTTAGCAAAAACCCTTTGTTCTTTCAAAAGTATGTGTTCATTCATGTGTAATTACTTCTACCAACTAATCAAAGTATTCTTGATAGCGTAGAAACCTCCGTTCAGAATACATACGATGCAGTCGCTCGAATTGTGGCAGCCATGTTGTGACTCCATCTTTAAAATATATTAGCCAATGAGGGACATACCTGGAAATTCATGCTCCGCCTTTCACGCCATTACACTCAGTGGCAAGGTGACGAATGCAAGAGGGAGATTACTCACGACTGCAGGCCTGTTGAAGATGGAGGATCACGCCTATTTTCGAGGACATGTAATGGAAGCGCAGGCCCTAGCAAGATCATTAACCAACTATATTATGCCGGAAACATGAAACTGGATTTTCCATTTCAAAATAATGCTGCTCGTAGTTCATTACAATAATCATTGCATGTAGTGTGTCCATGTTCAATTTATTTTTTGTTGGATAAAACAGACTCTAGTTAATTTTTTTTTCAATTGCAATGGTGTTTTCACATGAGACGCTGACATTTGTTACTGTTTTTAATAAAAAGAAAATGAATAATTTTACATGATTTTAATATCACATACTCTTATTGTTTCTTTACACACAATACAATTGCAAATTCACTAGCTTTATAATGAATTAACAATGATTATTGCAATAAATTAAAATGAGCACTGTTTTTTCAAAATAATAATCTAAGTTTGCGTTGCTGGCATAATAGTGGGAAGGGCTAGAAAGTCGTATTCAATTGGTTGTCATACAATTTCACCACTAGATGGGAGCAATTCTTACACAATGTTGCATTAAATATCTTAAATAAAATATCATTAAATATCTCACCTGATCCTTATTAAGTACTACTGGTGGAGAATATTTAAGCCTTCCAAACTGACTCGTCAGTAGAGCCTGACCGATAAAGGATTTTTTTAAGGCCGATACCAATACTTTGGTGATTTAAAATTCCAAATCTAACACTTCCAAATTCACTCCACATATCTAGGATCTCCTAACCTACTACAACTGTTAATTATGGAAAAGCTGGCTCAGCCTGTTTATAATATATTTTATTGGGAAATAAATTAAACCGTTGTAGTATGTTAATAGGGAGACCATAGATGTGTGGAGTGAATTTGCAAGTGTTAGATTCAATTCAAACAGTGAAGCTATTGAAATGTATCTTTGTATCCACTTTCGTTTTTGCACTTTGTAGACTGTCCCTAGACGCTCGGCTGAAAGCAGAACGCTCATAGGAATGAATTTTATTTATTCACATATGCAGACGGGCCTTCCAGATGAAAACCGGGTTCTAGCTTGTTGTCTACCATATTATATATACCAGATTATTTCTAAGATATATTTTTGTATTTCCACGCTGGCACCAGGACGCTTCCATACTCAAATGAAAAAACACCAACGATGCCCATATTTTGAAGCACCATAGGCACCGTTAGCGAAGATGCCAGTGTTCGCAATAGCTAGCTAGCTTTGTCAGGTAAGAATAACTGAAAAAAGATGGAAAAAATTTGCTAGCTAGTTAGTCCAGGTTTTCCCCCAGGAAATGCTTTAATTCGGGCGATTGTCATCCGGGGGGGGGGGGGGCATATGGAATTG
>JACXGM010026587.1:0-14816 GCA_016801145.1 Umbra pygmaea
CTGGGATTCCTACCTTTAAAATGAATTTTATTTCATGTTTCTATGTGCTACAGAGGCTTAGATATTAAGGTTTTGGTAGACGTGGACAATTCTTAGTATTTTTTCAGAAAACCCTCAGGAGATAAGGATGTTCATCCTAGAATACCATAGGTTTTTATAGGCGTTTTTAGCAGGCGTTTTAGGAGTAAATGGGTTAAAACAACTCAACTGTGAATTTAAATTTTGCACTGTAAGATATTAACTACATTCCTGCCAAATAATGTTTTCATCTAAACTGCCTTTTTTATTTTAAAATTCCTTTTAGTGTATGAAAACCCTTCTTCACTGCTTTAATTGTGTAGGTTGTCTGTTCCTCGTCTGAGGAACTTACAAGAGCTGGAGACTGGAGTTCGCTGCGCTATGGAGACTGCTTTTTTACCATGGTTGTATTGGTGTTACTCAAATCAAATCCATACCACAGGGGTTATAAAGCGGGTTTCCAGATAAGTGTCATAACAGGCCAGAGGAAAAAATTTACAGTATGGTACAGTCCGGGACTAGAGCGGGCTGTGGGTGGGGTTACAAAAGGTTCCATTCAACAGTCAGTGTTTGTTGGTTTCTTAAAATGACGCATTCTAACTATGGAATTACAACCCTGACAACCCGTAACAGCCTGGCGCAGTGGTTCGATGCCTCGATATATCTAACACACTGCTAAACTTTTCTTTTTATAACTTTTTTTTAATTATTCAAAGCTATATATTTAACTACATACGTATAACTCATTATATTATTAATTATCTGAGGAATGCTTTCATAGTAGCCCTACAGTAGGGTAATCCTTTGCTAGCCATTCATGGTCGGAGCAAAAGTACACAATCTGCTAAACTAACGTTTCGTCTCTCGTCTTATCCCCACCTCCCCCTTTATGGCATCATTTATTGGGGATCAACCAGCACTTTGTGTAGGTGTACTGTCAACTATAACATTCTAATCATTAAAGAAAACCATGAAAAAATAATTATGAAAACATATTTGCAGACCCATTTTTAATCTCCCACGACCCACCCGTGAATCAGCACCCAGACTTTGAAAAATACTGGTGTAGCCTACTGGTTCACTATCCTATTTTTATTAAGGCACACCAGACATCTCTGGCACATAATCACCAACAACTGTCTGGATAAATAACACCACAATGACAAATATCAAATAATTGGCACCCAACCAAAATTGTTTGTTTTACTTAGTATCTGAGAAGTGCTGGAAAAAATATTTAAGATACAGTATGGGAGATGCTGCTTTTATTAATGACTCGTGCAATTGTGTCGTCAATGTGATATATATTGTTTTAAGTGGTCCTCCAGCTCAGTACTCAGACAACGTTGTTTTACGTTTTCTAAATCAAATAGATCAACCTGCTCCTGCAGCATCAAAAATACATGTTTAATATGATAATTCATCCAGGTTGCTATAAAAAATTCAATATGTATTTATTGTTTTAGGAATATTTAGGACTAGCTAACATTAGGAATGTGCATTTTGGATTATTACAATAGACTGAGATCATAAAATGTATTTTAAAGATATTTTAGAGTATTTCAGTCATTTAAACTACAGTCATTTGTTTAATTATAAAACCATTGTTTTATGTAAAACCATTGTTGAATTAATATAACAGACTGCAGGTGGACGCAGTTGGATATTAATGTCTGAGGAAGTACAGGACTGTAAAAGGTTGAGAAACACTGCATAAACACATCGGAAAACCTGTACACTGAATTGTCAGACGTGACAACATGGTCTGCAGGATGAAAGAGAAAACATAGAGTGGGCTGTGGGTGGGGTTACAAACGGTTAAATTCAACAGCCAATGTTTGTTGGTTTCTTTACTTGAATTGACACAATCTATGCATATAGATAAACTATGCATATAATCAAATTATTTAACTATATAGGAATAACTCATTATATTAATATAAGATGTTTCATTAGTTTTATATGTTTCACTTGGGGGAACACTTTCAAATACACTGCTCAAAAAAATAAAGGGAACACTTCAACAACACAATGTAACTCCAAGTCAATCACACTTCTGGGAAATCACACTGTCCACTAAGGAAGCAACACTGATTGACAATCAATTTCACATGCTGTTGTGCAAATGTATCAGACAACAGGTGATGTTTTGGTCACTTTTGAATGCTGGCGGTGCTTTCACTCTAGTGGTAGCATGAGAAGGAGTCTACTACAACCCACACAAGTGGCCCAGGTAGTGCAGCTCATCCAGGATGGCACATCAATGCGAGCTGTGGCAAGAAGGTTTGCTGTATCTGTTAGCATAGTGTCCAGAGCATGGAGGCGCTACCAGGAGACAGGCACGTGGAGGAGGCCGTAGGAGGGCAACAACCCAGCAGCAGGACCGCTACCTCCGCCTTTGTGCAAGGAGAAGCACTGCCAGAGCACTTCAAAATTTCCTACAGCAGGCCACAAATGTGCATGTGTTCACTCAAACGGTCAGAAACAGACTCCATGAGGGTGGTATGAGGACCCGACGTCCACAGGTGGGGGTTGTGCTTACAGCCCAACTCTGTGCAGGACGTTTGGAATTTGCCAGAGAACACCAAGATTGGCAAATTCACCACTGGCGCCCTGTGCTCTTCACAGATGAAAGCAGGTTCACACTGAGCACATGACAGACGTGACAGAGTCTGGAGACGCCGTAGAGAATGTTCTGCTACCTGCAACATCCTCTAGCATGACCGGTTTGGCGGTGGGTCAGTAATGGTGTGGGGTGGCAATAGAAATGGAATATATATAGAAGTGCCATACCAATGCAAATAGCTTTTAGCTGAATGGTCAGAGCGACAGCCATTTTTACGTGTACCATTCCTGTGCAAACGGCCTACTTCCGCATCTAACCGATTTGCGGCAAGTCGCGGACTCACTATTTCGTTTTGCAGCAGCAACAGAGTAGCTGCGCTAACATATATCCATGGCCTGACAGTAGGTGGCGGTGTATGCACCTTTCAGATGGTTGCGATCTGCCATTATATCAAAGAAGAAGATCGACGTAGCCTGTCTTGTTGTGAAGAGGAATTTGCTAGTACTACGGTCGTGTCTAACGTTGCATGCCTAGACTCTGAGGCTGTTTCTCAAATCCAAGAATGCAAAGAACAGACTTGTGTTCTTGGGGAGAACGCTCTTGCTAGTTGTTCTTGGAAGAATGAACTCACAAGGTGACGAGCACACAACGCTGCTGACTGTTTGAGACGATGTGTTCTTGCTGGTATTGCGCAATAATACCACCTCACGGACGCCGTCTGCAGTACACAAACACGACAATTGACAGCCAGGCTTATTAAGAACGGCCATATGCTATTTTAGCGTTTGTCTCTGACTATGTACGTACATTATCTTATAAAGTTGACTAAATCAGCACCTAACTTCAATAATAGTGGCAAACAATGTGATCAAGTAGATAGAAATGTTAAGGTACAAAACAGGGTTGGCTCGCTAGCTATCTTACACCCGCAGGCTCTTATGGAGATTGTCCCTTCCGAAAACGTTTAAGCATATTTTCGATTCGCCATAAATATTCGTAAAAAAGCCAATATTTGAAATCTACACAGTTGATTTCTCGCATCAAATGTTCTCAGAATTTTATTTAGCAATTAAATATTGTATGAAATTTTAGAAAAAGGATTTGCTATTGAACTGCGTCTCTCTGCTTCCTGGTCCTTCGTCGAATGTTTTTTTTAACGTAATATAGGATGTAATTTCTTGAAGTATTACATTTGATAAAGTCTAAATAATCAATGAAGTTTATTTTTGGGTTTGTTAACATTATTTAGAGGAAGATTTTTTTAACTGAAACTACAGCCCCACTGACGCATGTTGTTACCGTGACAACTAACGGCATTCGCCATTTTTTGTGTACTAATCGAATGACCAAGCAAAACAGTTCAATAAGGCTTCTATATATATTCCATTTCTATGGGGGTGGCATTTCTTTGGGGGGCCCCACACCCCTCCATGTGCTTGCCAGAAGTAGCCTGACTGCCATTAGGTACCGAGATGAGATCCTCAGATCCCTTGTGAGACCATATGCTGGTGCGGTTGGCCCTGGGTTCCTCCTAATGCAAGACAATGCTAGAACTCATGTGGCTGGAGTGTGTCAGCAGTTCCTGCAAGAGGAAAGCATTGATGCTATGGACTAGCCCGCCCGTTCACCAGACCTGAATCCGATTGAGCACATCTGGGACATCATGTCTCGCTCCATCCACCAACACCACATTGCACCACAGACTGTTTCATCAGGAGCATGCCCAGGCGTTGTAGGGAGGTCATACGGGCACGTGGAGGCCACACACACTACTGAGCCTCATTTTGACTTGTTTTAAGGACATTACGTCAAAGTTGGATAAGCCTGTAGTGTGATTTTCCACTTTGATTTAGCTATTGAGCTAGGCGGGTACCATCAATCTGACAATGCCCAATGCCAGATTGGATCAGATGAAAAAACAATCGTTTGCCCCCTACTTTTCGAGTAGGATGTGGTATAATGCAAACATTTTCAGATGTTAATGTGCATCCAATTTCACTACCCCCAATCCGGATATGCATTCCCATACATACGCGAGACCTTTCTCCTTTTTGATCAGCATGGCACAAACGAATGACAGGCGGATTTAAAGAAAATAACAACAGATAATAAAAGACGTATGCCTACTTCTGTTTTAAAAACAGAATAGGGGAAATCATATTGATATAATGAGTTGTCTCGTTTTAAAAGTAATAACGAAGAACTTGAATTGAGAAACTACATGACTTCAAATCCAAATATTTACCTGCCAGTGAGGCGGATAGCCATCTGAGGTCTACTTGCCAACCTGAAAATCTAATCGCATTTGGCAATTGTAAAATGTATTTTTTTGCTATATATACACTCACCTAAAGGATTATCAGGAATACCCGTTCAATTTCTCCTTAATGCAATGATCTACTCAACCAATCACATGGCAGTTGCTTCAATGCATTTACGGGTGTGGTCCTGGTCAAGACAATCTCCTGAACTCCAAACTGAATGTCAGAATTGGAAAGAAAGATGATTTAAGCAATTTTGAGCGTGGCATGGTTGTTGGTGCCAGACGGGCCGGTCTGAGTATTTCACAATCTGCTCAGTTACTGGGATTTTCACGCACAACCATTTCTAGGGTTTACAAAGAATGGTGTGAAAAGGGAAAAACATCCAGTATGCAGCAGTCCTGTGGGCAAAAATGCCTTGTTGATGCTAGAGGTCAGAGGAGAATGGGCCGACTGCTTCAAGCTGATAGAAGGGCAACTTTGACTGACATAACCACTCGTTACAACCGAGGTATGCAGCAAAGCATTTGTGAAGCCACAACACGCACAACCTTGAGGCGGATGGGCTACAACAGCAGAAGACCCCACCGGGTACCACTCATCACCACTACAAATAGGAAAGAGACTACAATTTGCAAAAGCACAACAAAATTGGACAGTTGAAGACTGGAAAAATGTTGCCTGGTCTGATGAGTCTCGATTTCAGTTGAGAAATTTAGATGGTAGAGTCAGAATTTGGCGTAAACAGAATGAGAACATGGATCCTTCATGCCTTGTTACCACTGTGCAGGCTGGTGGTGGTGGTGTAATAATTTGGGGGATGTTTTCTTGGCACACTTTAGGCCCCTTATTGCCAATTGGGCATCGTTTAAATGCCAAGGCCTACCTGAGCATTGTTTCTGACCGTGTCCATCCCTTTATGGCCACCATGTACCCATCCTCTGACGGCTACCATGTCACAAAGCTCGAATCATTTCAAATTGGTTTCTTGAACATGACAATGAGTTTACTGTACTAAAATGGCCCCCACAGTCACCAGATCTCAACCCAATAGAGCATCTTTGGGATGTGATGGAACGGGAGCTTCGTGCCCTGGATGTGCATCCCACAAATCTCCATCAACTGCAGGATGCTATCCTATCAATATGGGCCAACATTTCTAAAGCATGCTTTCAGCACCTTTTTGAATAAATACCACATAGAATTAAGGCAGTTCTGAAGTCGAAAGGGGGTCAAACACAGTATTATTATGGTGTTCCTAATAATCCTTTAGCTGAGTGTATATATATTACCTTTAAACATTGTTTTGAATATATTGTTGAATTCTTTGAATGATGATATTTCAATGTTTGTTAAAAATAAAGTAATCTCTAACAGAGTGTGCCACCATTATAAAATTACACTATTTATAGATTGCAAATCATCTGTTCTAAGAGATAATTCACAAAAGAGACTACTGGCGCAGACTATTTGCAAGGTGAGAGAATAATTATCCAATTTTCATGTGTGGATGGACTAAAGAATAGTCACTCAAAATTCATAATTATTTAGTTCTCCTATAGTCTGTGGGCCAGTATTAATTGCAAAAACAGCACCTCTTCTATGGCTAATATTAATTTCATAATGATCCTTTCTCCGTGTAGTCAAGCAGCAAAAGTTAAGTGATAATGCGCAAATACTGCTGGCCCATTTTGGGGTGAACTAATATGCAAGACTAGTCTTACATATCACTGTTCATAACGCAGAGCATCATCCTTTGCTGGGATGCTTAAAAACATATTGGGGGGATAAATAAAAGAATATACCCACTTCTCCAGGCACCACTACATCACTGGTTCATACTGTATACCATGGGCGTCGATTTAGTTTGAAATGTGCTGGGGACGGAGACGTGATCGGGACTTTGGGATGGAACGGCCAGCGGGGGGGCATCCGTCACTCACACTCTCAGTTTCTCCGAATCCCATCTAAATTATAATAGAGATGAATAAGGAACTCTCTCGATTTCTAAAGGATTTGTTGGCATCTGTCAAAACAATTGGTGGGTACAAAATGACTCAGGACGAAATCTGGTGGGTACAGTACCCTCCGTCTTCACCAAAATCGATGCTTATGCTGTATACAGTATAACAACTTACAAACACAATGTTGTCAATGACTCATTTATATGTCCCGCAGCCTGAAATTGTACTTTGATACACTGTATAAATAGCCTACTGTACTACTTTTCACACAGGATTCAGGAATGCATTCTGGAACATAATAGAGCAGGCTACAATATCTACAACATTTCTCCTCTTTCTTAACCTCTTAGGGATCGCCCCCTAATTGTCAAATTCTCCCTAAAAAAACATACCCAAAGTTAAACTCTTGTTACACTGGACCTGAGGCAAGGAAAAAACATATGGTTGATATTTTTTTAAAGAAAATAAATTTTTGGATATGTAAAATTCATTTCAAACAAATATACACAGTGAATATGGCACAGGATGAAATAAAGAAAATGCATAATTATTTTCTGTTTTTATTTTTCCACATCCTCTTTGAAAGAACCCTACAAAGCTATATATTAAGATAGGTCACTGGATCCAATTCAAATCATGTTGTTAAGGGGCTGGCCACATAAGTCTAACATTTTAGGGTGATTGAGTGAACAGCCAATGAGCTATAGCTTTGTTTGTGAAACTATATTTTTAGAAAAAATGCACCGTGATGACGTTTACATCCGGGTCCTGAGACGAACAAAACTTTTCTTTGCTAAATTATCTCTGTCAGTCTTCAGTTAAAATCTTGCACATTTTTAAGATCTGTGTTTCATAAGGATGACGTATATGCCAAAATTGCTAAGCTTTTGGACACTTTTCACATCCGTCTTTTGTTCAGAATTGCAGGCCAAATACACTAGGTTTTTCATTTATTTATGAATACATTTAACAGTCCGGTAAGAAAATGCAATTTTACATTCAAGATGGATTTTACCTGGGAAAACGATGCTTTAAGTCATTACTGGGACCCTTTGATGACCAAAAAGAAGGATTATATGACCGTAAGTAAAATACTTTGTACTAAAAGCTTAATAAGTGACGTGTGGTAACCTGTATTTATATTAAGTAAAATTTAATTGTTTTCAAGACGCGTACCTGACATTAAGTAGTCTAACGTTATCAAATTTTATAGCTACACTAAAACTGAGATATTTGCTAGAATCCCAAGATTCTAAGCTTTGAGAACATATAAGACTTTTATATATATCCAAAAAATTAGCGTGGTAGTTTTTAGTTGGCATTTTGATTTTTTTTTTGAAGAAAAAAACACATTACTGTTTGCAATATGTGTAGTTGAAACTCGCAGCCATAACGTTGTGAGTTTTCCTTTTGCCATTCAATTTAATTTTAGGTACAAAAACGGCTAGTTGGGTAAACAAGCTAACAGCTTTTGGTACTGGCTGTTTACGTCACATTATGACTAATAATTATCTCGTTTTCATAGCTATTTTAAAACCGAGATATTTGCTAGAATCCCAACATTCTATGCTTTAAGGACATATGAGACATGTATTTATAACTTAAATATTGCATTTGTGAGCTTTGATTTTATTCCTTAATGTATTTACTATGAAGTGAAAACAAAAACTTTTTTTTTAAGTAGTTAAAACCGTAGCTATGTTTTTATAAATTTATTGGTAACACTTTATTTTGAGAGTCCATCTCTAAATGCTCTACATATTATCTGCATACTGTCAACAACATTTTAACAAACTATCTACTAACCCTAACCCTAATCCTAACCTTAACCATTCCCCTAAAACATATTCTAAACTTACCCCTACCCTTAAAATACACAATTAGTTGCTTATCAACAGATGGTTTGTTGATAATTTGTTGATGATATTACTATCAACAAACTATCTGTAGAGCACATACAGATGGAATTTCAGACTCTCCAAATAAAGTGTAACCAATTTATTTATAATGATTGACCGAAACAAATAAAAAGTAGAGATACTATGTCTAGGAATATATATCAATACATTTTTTACAATTTTAACCCCCCCAACAAATCCTTGATTTGTTTGAATAAAGTAATATGTAAAAGTTGCAAACAAATATTGCACTGTACTGTAGCTACATAGAACTTGCTGTGTTTTCAGAGTAGAGCATTTTCAATGGTCTCTTGCACCATGGTCTCTAGTGTCACTCTGCAGCGGGAATAGACCATTTAATGACAACTAAATGTACAGCTTTTTGGTCTTCCAAGATTTGTTAATCGGTATTAGCCTTGAAAAATCATAATCGGTCGACCTCTAGTTTGAAGGATTATAGAGGCGCCTGCTGGCCTTGTTTGATGGACAAACACTGAATAGAGCGCAAAATTACTATTATTTGCTGCAGTGTATGTACAAATCTGTGAAAATTATTTATTTTCAGCTAGTGTAACTTTGTTTTCCTAATGTCTGTAGGTTGTGCCCACAATGTTTGTTTTATTTTCCTTACTGTGCAAATTTTGTTAATAGAAACATAATGTAAGAATGATTGAGAACAGAAACACTTGGTGTAGCTGAGCCGTTACGGTTACTAAACTGTGACGATTCAAATTATGGTTAATATTGAAATCGGTTAATTGCTGCATCCCTAATTGTGTTCCCATCAATAAGAAAACAAAAGATGTTGACTCTACTGTAACAAAAGGAACGTTTGTCCTGAATGGAACCTTAAAGGAAGCTAAGGTAATTCCACTGCCTAAAAATGTTTACATTAACACAACATGCATAGCCCAGACAAGCTGACAAAAGTTCTTGGTCATCTCAATGACACTACAAAATTAAAATCCTTGACAATATCAACACAGACTAACCCCATATACGCTGCTAATGACCTTTACAGTCACCAAATCTAAAATAAACACTAAACTCTAGAAGGGCAAGGCCTAATTGTACCCCCCTTCCTGTAAAGACAAACAATGTTTTGAGATCACTTCTTAATTCTGATATACACACACACACTCACTGCCAATTCATCAAATACACCTGTTCAACTGCTTGTTAATTCAAATATCTTATCAGCCAATCAATACAATAAGGCATGAAGACATGGTCAAGCCGATCTGCTGAAGTTCAAGCCAAGCATCAGAATGGGGAAGAACTGTGATTTAAGTGACTTTGAACATGGCATGTTTGTTGGGTTTGTTAAGTATTCCAAAAAGTGCTGATCTACTGGGATCTTTAGTGTTTACAGAAAATGGTCGGATTCTCTGGGCAAAAATGCTTCTTTGATGGCAGAGGTTAGAGGAGAATGGCCAGATTGGTATGAGCAGACAAATGCAACACAAACTCAAATATCCACTTGTTACAATCAAGGTACGCAAATCATCTCAGAAAGCACAGCAGGTCAAACCTTGAAGTAGATGTGTTTCAGCAGCATAAGACCAAACCGGGTATCACAGGAAACTGAGGCTACAATTTGCACTGGCCCACCAACATTGCACAATAGAAGATTGGAGAAATTTTGGCTGGACTGATTAGTCTCGATTGGGTAAACAAACATTTAGTGCGGTTTATGCAAGTATAAGCTGCATTAAGAGTTGATTATACTCACTTTTTATATCTGATTTGTATATAGTAGTGGACATATAAACCATATTAGTTCACAAATGTGGAATACTGACAGTGCTTTTATGGAAATATGCAAATATTATAGATTTGGGTAATGTTAGACAAGGCATAATAATTAAATGTATTATTTAGTTTATTGCGAAGATCAATCGTTTGATTATACTTAGAACAGTACTTGCAATTGATATATGAATTTGATCAAATATCCAGAAGTGCTTATAAATGTTTTACAATGTTTTTATATAAACATGTTTGATAAATGCTGAAAGACTGTATTAACCTGGGAAAGATGAGACAAATAATATGCAGATATGAGATTCTGAGAACAACATACAGCCAGAATGCATAAATTGGGTAATGTTTAAATACCCAGTGCCAGGAATGTCCATAGGATGTTGGGAAAGGGCATCAGGGTTAAACATAAGAGACAACTATAGATAAAGGCTAAACCTGAAAAGTGTATTTACAGCTGGTCCCCGAGTTATGGTGGGGAAACGGTGAAGATTTTTTTATTTAACCTTTATTTAACCAGGTGGGCACGGTGAGAACAATTTCTCATTTAAAAGGGCGACCTGGCCAAGATCAAAAAGGTGCAAGTACAGACAGAATTACACATAAATACAAATACACAAGAATTACACAAAGGGTACAGAGTAAAGACGAAAGATAAAAAATACAGTCGAAATACAGTTGAAATTGAACGCGGTAGATGTAAGTACATGTACAATTACTGCAAAGAAATCTTAGGTTTAGAGGTAGATCAAATTAGTATACATAGCAGGCAAATACAATGTAATAAGTTAACATTAGTATGACAATTTACTGTGCAAATGGTAGCAGTGCAAATAACGGTTGATAAATAATATATTTAAAATAAATACTGTTCAAGTCAGTATATACACAGGTGCTTTTTTGGCAGAGTGCCACGGAAATGGATCAGATAGGGAAAGGTAGTATACATGTGGGGGGGGGGGGGGGGGGGGGGGGGGGGGGTCAGCAGGTGCAATGGTCAGACAGAATCTCTGATAATTGAGATTTAAAGGAAGTTAGGGGGACAGTGGTCATGAGTTTCAGAGTCTTCTGTAGCTCAATCCAATCGTTAGCTGCGGCGAACTGAAATGCATTACGGCCAAAAGAGGTGTGGGCTTTAGGAGTGATCAGGGAGATGTACCTGGATGAGCGCAGATTACGGGAGGGTGAGGCAATGGTGAGGAGTGAGTTCAGGTAAGGAGGGGTTTTTCTTAGGATTGATTTGTAAATAAGGTGATACCAGTGGGTCAGGCGCCGAGTGTGTAATGAGGGCCAACCCACTAGTGCATATAGGTCACAGTGGTGGGTGTTAAATGGGCCATTGGTAACGAATCGGATGGCACTATTATAGACTACGTCTAGCTTTTTAAGTAGGGAGGTAGAGGCAGTTCTGTAAATGACATCCCTGAAATCAAGGATTGGAAGGATGGTCATTTTTACCAGTGTCTTTTTGGCAGCATAGGTGAAGGATGCCTTGTTTCTGAATAGGAAACCAATCCTAGATTTTATTTTAGATTGGTGAATGTTAATGTGACGCTGAAATGAGAGTGAACAATCTAACCAGACACCTAGGTATTTCTAGGTGTCCACGTATTCCAGTTTGGACCCATCCAGAGTGGAGATGCTAGTCAGGTTGGCGGGAATGGGAAGTGTGCAGTTGAAAAGCATGCATTTAGTTTTGTTGGGATTTAAGAGCAGTTGAAGGTTATAGAAGGCGTGTTGAATGGAGTCTAAGCTCTTTTGGAGGTTAGTTAATACAGAGTCCAATGAAGGGCCGGATGTGTATAGAATGGTGTCATCTGCATAGAGGTGGATCTGAGAGTCACCAGCAGCACGAGTGACATCATTAATATACACAGAAAAAAGTGTCGGCCCAAGAAACGAACCCTGTGGCACCCCCATAGAGACATCCATAGGTCCAGACAACAAACCCTACGATTTGACATGTTGAACCCTGTCAGAGAAGTAGTTGGTGAACCAGTCGAGGCAGTTATTGGAAAAGCCAAGGCTGCGGAGTCTACCAATAAGGATGTGATGATTGACTTGATGAGTCGAACTCCTTGGCTAGGTTAATAAAAACAGCGGCACAGTAGTGTCTTTTATCAATGGCATTTGTGATATCGTTTAAGACTTTGAGTGTGGCAGAGGTGCAGCCATGGCCAGCTCGGAAACCTGACTGCATAGCAGAGAGTGTGCTGTTGGATTCTAAATGTTTGACAATCTGATTGTTAATCTGGCTTTCAAAGACTTTAGAGAGACAGGGCAGGATGGATATGGGTCTATAACAGTTAGGGTCGAGAGTGTCCCCCCCTTTGAAAAGAGGGATGATTGTAGCTGTTTTCCAGTCTTTCGGGATCTCTGAGGATACAAGAGAGAGGTTAAACAGGCTAGTAATGGGAGCTGCAATGATAGCTGCAGAGAGCTTTAGGAATGACGGTCCAGGTTATCTAGCCCAGCAGATTTGAAAGGGTCTAGCTTTTGCAGTTCTCTTAGGACATCAACTAATTGAATTTGGTTGAAGGAGAAATTAGGGAGGCCAGGGCATGGTACTGCAGAGGGTGGGGGACTGTCAACTGGGGTTGGGCCAGTGGCCAGGGTGAGGTTAGCCCGGGTGAAACACATGGCCAGCCATACCAAAATGCTTTTTAAAATGATCAACTATGGCAGTTTTGATTGTTGCGATAGTGTTGCCTAGTCGTAGAGCAGAAGGCAGCCGGGAGGAGGAGTTCTTATTCTCCATGGTCTTCACCGTGTCCCAGAACTTTTGAGAATTGGTGCTACAGGTTGCAAATTTTTGTTTAAAAAAGCTAATTTTGGCATTCCTGACTGATTGTGTATAATGGGTCCTTACTTCCCTGAAGAGCTGGATGTCGTGCAGATTTTTTTAGGCTAAAGCAGTGCGCCACAGGGTGTTTTTGTGTTGGGCTAGGATGGTCAGATCTGGAGTAAACCAAGGGCTATATCTACTTTTAGTTCTAAACTTTTTGAGTGGAGCATGTTTGTTTAAGACGGAGAGGAAGGCATTTTTAAAGAATGTCCAGGCATCCTCGACTGTTGGGATAAGGTCAATATCATTCCAGGGTATCCGGGCTAGGTCAGCTAGGAAGGCCGTTTCACTAAAGTGTTTTAGAGAACGTTTTACCGTAATGACCGGAGGCAGTTTGACTACAGACCCATTACGAAGGCATGCAATGAGGCAGTGATCACTGAGGTCCTGGCTGAAGACAGCAGGGGTGTATTTAGAGGGCATGTTAGTAAAAATAATATCAATAAGGGTTCCCTTACTCATATTATTTAGGTTGTATCTGGTAGGTTCATTGACAATTTGCGTCAGGTTAAGAGCATCAAGTTTAGATTGTAGGCTAGAGGGGATATTTAGCATGTCCCAGTTTAAATCACCTAGTAATAGGAACTCAGAGGACAAGTATGGGGCAAGTAGCTGACATAGGGTATCTACAGCACAGCTGGGGGCTGAAGGGGGTCTGTAACAGGCAGCAATAGTAAAGGACTTCTTTTTGGAGAGGTTCATTTTTAAAACTAGTAGTTCAAAGTCAAAGTGGTTTATTTATCATATGCATTGAATAACATACATCATCCTATGCAGAAAAATTCTTTTTGACATGGCTCGGCGATTCTATGCAGTGGGCTTAAAAACAAGAATTACAATAATATAAGAATTTTAAAATAGTAATGACAATAGTAATAATAATAATAGTAATAATAATAATAATAATAAAACGCTATGAACTGAGCAGTGGTCTGGAAAATGTACAACAGTAGAAGTAGTAAATGTTATAGAATTGGCATGGAAAATTTGCTTTTAAAGGTGCATTTGAATTCTGCTACATCGGATGTAAAGAGCATAAGGTGACCAGAGAGTGTTTGTGCTCAACAGACAATTTGTGATCAGTGTCTATGTTCCATGTTGAGCAGCCGGATGGCCTGTGGGAAGAAACTGTTTTTAAGTCTGGTGGTCCGTGCCTTGATGCTCCGGTAACGTCTACCAGATGGCAGTAGTGAGAAAAGTTCACTGCCTGGGTGGCTGTGGTCTTTGATGATGTTTTTTGTTTTCCTAAGGCATCGCTTATGGTAGATGCCTTGCACGGAGGGGAGGCAGCAGCCAATGATGCCCTCCGCTGACTTCACCACCCTCTGAAGGGCCTTACGATCAGCAGCGGAGCAGCTGCCGTACCAGGCTGTAATGCAGCCTGAGAGGATGCTCTCAATGGTGCACCTGTAGAAGTTTGTTAAAATCCTGACAGACATGCCAAACTTCTTGAGTCTCCTCAGGAAGTATAGGCGCTTTTGGGCAGTTTTTGTTACCGAGATT
>JACXGM010026588.1:0-14816 GCA_016801145.1 Umbra pygmaea
CGGTCACCTCTTGTCGTTGTGCAGCGTTTTTTGCCACACTTTTTCCTTCCCACAGACTTCCCACTGAGGTGCCTTGATACAACACTCTGGGAACAGCCTATTTGTTCAGAAATTTCTTTCTGTGTCTTACCCTCTTGCTTGAGGGTGTCAATGATGGCCTTCTGGACAGCAGTCAGGTCGGCAGTCTTACCCATGATTGTGGTTTTGAGTAATGAAACAGGCTGGGAGTTTTTAAAAGACTCAGGAATCATTTGCAGGAGTTTAGAGTTAATTAGTTGATTCAGATGATTAGGTTAATAGCTCGTTTAGAGACCCTTTTCATGATATGCTAATTCTTTTAGTATTTTGGGTTTTCATGAGCTGTATGCCAAAATCATCAGTATTAAAACAATAAATGACCTGAAATATTTCAGTCGGTGTGCAATGAATCTAAAATATATGAAAGTTTAATTTTTATCATTACATTATGGAAAATAATGAACTTTATCACAATATGCTAATTTCTTGAGAAGGACCTGTGATATAACTGTCTATCTGGAGCTTACTGGCCCACAGAAATAATGACTTAATTCCAGTCAAGAAATGAATACACTGCCAATGTGTTTTCTATATTTACAGTGTTTGTATCTGTAAATTTATTTATTGCAATATTTTAATTTGTTGGCTCTATCTAAGCAATGTTCACCTAGTTAGCAATAAAAGTTATTTGCAATATTAAACATATGGCCCAATTCCTTAGTGGCCAATGGTGAACAAACAATGTGGCCATTTGGCAAATAGAGCTGCTATTGCCCTTAAGTGTTTTTAATTTTAATTTTGATATGATTTTTTTAAACACAACAATAATTTTGAGATTCAAAATATTGTAATAGAAATTAACTTTTACACAAATGTGCATATGAAAGTCATAAGTAGCAAGCCGCATGATTATAAAACAAAACAAAAAGTGAGTTGGCAGTGGCACTCTTCATAAAATTGGTTGCCAACCTCTTCAATGCAGCAACCAGTCTCTTCTACCTGGCTTGAACTGAAAGAGCCATTAGAGTTCCCTCCAAATATACTATTATAGTCATTATTGCCTTGTGAGAGTCCATTTGTGATAAATACTCCCTCCCTAGCTAATGGTCTGTTCATAAATCCAACTATAATAGAAGAATGAGCATGTACAGTATATCACACAAATAATCATGTGATATAAAGTGCTACTATAAATGAATAAGGCTCTGATTAGATGCTGTCCTATTGCGGATAAATAATGCTGTGACAAGGTGCTATTCTACTGAAGATAAAAGATGCTTTAGCAAAGCACTATCCTACTAAAGATGTATAAGGCTTTAACGTGATTTTAGCAGCTATTTTAATGTTATCACCACCTCTACAGTGTAAGAACGGAGATTAAGGCAAGTTGTTGGCGATCAGTGTTGATCAAAAGGGATTAGACATTTTTTTCCCCATTACCTGATGCCATAGTGACCGACTGACTTCAGTAGGTCAGTACAACTCCTATTTGACGTTTAACCTCTGGACGATGGCTGAGATACTAAACACACTTCATTTGAAGTGTTATATGCAAGTCTTCAAAATAATACCATGTGTCCTAAACGGCAACATACAGTGTCACACGTCAAAAGTAATGAACAATAAAGTGAAAAGAGTGCCAGACGTCCCAGTTGTGGCTTAGAAAATGTCTTCATTTGCCCCTTCAGGACAGCTCTATAGAGCTTGCATCAACAGTGCAACAAGCTTTGTTGTTTTTTCTCTGAACTCCAACACATTCTATTTGAAATGAAACACTGTTTAATGGAACAGACTGTTATGTACTTGAGGTGTGCCATGAGGTCAAAGTGACATTCTACCTCCTACACCAGAAACCTACCAAAATCATATTTTTGTCTAACATATTTTCATTGATAAGACCAGGTGAATGCACGTATCAAGAATTGAACCTGAAGGTCATGAAACATTAGCAAGTAGCCACGCACTGTGAAAGCGCTGCTCCAAATCACTTAACTTGAGAGGAAAATGGCAAGAAAAGAGCTTGAATGGAACCTGCTGAGATATGCACACTAGGCTTTGGCCCAGTTAGAAAAAGAGTGGCGCTTTCTCGGCACGTGGACACTGTATGTTATGTCTGTCATGTTGTGTTTATTTTGACAAATCAAGAGGGAAAGCTTTTTCAATGGCTCGCACGTGAGCTTGGCAGTTCGGTAACACTTTATTTGGATAGTAATCTGTAGATGCTTTACAGAGTATCAGTAACAATCTACACAATTTCAGTTACCTATTTACTAACACTTACCCTAACCTTAAACCTCATCCAATCCCTAAACCATTTTCCCAACCATTAGCCTAACCCTAATTCAAACCCTAACATTAACCTTAGAAAACATTAACTATGTTTTTTAGTAGTTTTTTATAGTGTGAATACCTATAGAACATCTACAGATGGTCATTTTAACTATCCAAATAAGTATTCCATATTTCTCACTGCTTTTCTGTCATTTAAAATGAATAGGAGCTCACTAAATTAGCAAACAACACCATACTTAAACACTTTGATATTGATAGTCAAAATATTAGCATAATCTAATAAACTGTTGAATAAAATGTATGTCACAATTGTCAGCAGAACAGCTCATTCTGCTAAATATTGTTTCATGCTGTGTATGAGACACTACCAATACATTAAGTTCAATTAAAAATGTCTACCAAAAAAAGCCTACCTATAATTTTCAGGCTATATGTGGCTTGATGATACATTTATTGTGTAAACATAGTTTTGTGAGTCAGCTTAATGCTATTTAATGGAAACTAATGCTAAACAGTAATTAATGCCAGGTACTCTAGTTAATTCAAGCTAACCAATCCATAAATCATGCTTTTATAAAATCCTTTTAATGTCAGCAGTTGTCAAAAATTGCATGGGTGGGCTGTAACCAGAGTATTTATGTAGAATCTAAACTAACCTAAAGGATTATTAGGAACACCATACTAATACTGTGTTTGACCCACTTTCGCCTTCATAACTGGCTTAATTCTACGTCGCATTGATTCAACAAGGTGCTGAATGCATTCTTTAGAAATGCTGGCCCATATTGATAGGATAGCATCTTGCAGTTGATGGAGATTTGTGGGATGCACATCCAGGGCACGAAGCTCCCGTTCCAGCACATCCCAAAGATGCACTTTATTTTGAGATCTGGTGACTGTGGGGGCCATTTTAGTACTGTGAACTCATTGTCATGTTCAAGAAACCAATTTGAAATGATTCAAGCTTTGTGACATGGTGCATTATCCTGCTGGAAGTAGCCATCAGAGGATGGATACATGGTGGCCATACTGGGATGGACATGGTCAGAAACAATGCTCAGGTAGGCCGTGGCATTAAATGATGCCCAATTGGCACTAAGGGGCCTAAAGCGTGCCAAGAAAACATCCCCCAAACCATTACACCACCACCACCAGCCTGCACAGTGGTAACAAGGCATGATGGATCCATGTTCTCATTCTGTTTACGCCAAATTCAGACTCCAGCTTGACGACAGCTTGAAGCAGTCGGCCCATTCTCCTCTGACCTCTAACATCAAGGCATTTTCGCCCACAGGACTGCCACATACTGGATGTTTTTCCCTTTTCACACCATTCTTTGTAAACCCTAGAAATGGTTGCGCGTGAAAATCCCAGTAACTGAGCAGATTGTGAAATACTCAGACAGGCCCGTCTGGCACCGACAAACATGCCACGCTCAAAGTTGCTTAAATCACCTTTCTTTACCATTCTGACATTCAGTTTGGAGTTCAGGAGATTGTGTGCCATGTGATTGGTTGAGTAGATCATTGCATTAAGGAGAAATTGAACAGGTGTTCCTAATAATCCTTTAGGTGAATGTATATTAGAAACATTATTAGACTGATAAACAGGTGCACTCTGGAGAGTTACAGCTGGAGTCGTCAAGCAGAAATCACTAACAGTGGGGTAGTGTGGCGATTATGTTAAGATGAATGATCATTGATATAACCAGAACATATTACATTTTTTATCTGTTTCATTTGATTCTTATAATATAGGCAGGGCCCTTGGTCATGGAGGGGCCTACTACAGTGTGGGTGTGCATATCTCAGTTATAATTTGTCACTTAAATAAAAAATATACTGTTGTAATGAATGTACCATTTACGTTCCCTAATAGTAATTGTCGGATATTTCCGTGCCCCCCGCAATCCCCTTTTATTAATTTTTTTGTTCAAGGTTTTTTTATTAAAACATTTTATGATGACAAAATAACATATTCCAAGGAATCCCCCTCCTAAGCCCACACCACCCCCAATCCCACATCACCCACCCCCCAGGGCAGGTCCCACACACACACACAAGCACACATACACATCAACCAAAAGACCAAACCAAGTGAACATCAAAATAAATAACAAAAAGAAAATAATAATAATAATAAAAATAATAATAATAAATAAAAAAAATCTGGGAAGTGTTTGTAGGTCTTTAAAATGAGTAATAAAGGGGTTCCAGCATTTAAAAAAATTATCAGTATTCCCTCTGAGAGTGAATTTTACCTTCTCTAATTTTAGAAAGAAAATAAGGTCCTTCAGCCATAGGGAAACAGAAGGGGTCTCTGAGGATTTCCAGGAGAATAGAATCCTACGTCTTGTTATCAAAGTAGCAAAGGCAACAACATCTACTTGTCTTCTATTCAGGAGCTGTGGGACTGGTGTAATATCAAAAATAGCTAGTAGGGGGCATGGTTTTAACTGGACTTGAAGAATGTCCGACATGATATTGAAGATAGAATTCCAAAAATGCTCAAGTTCGGGACAAAGGGCAAACATATGGCTAAGATGACAGGGAGTTGCTCCCCACTTGACACAGGAGTCATCAACCTCTGGGAATATTTCTGATAATCTAGACTGTGAGAAATGCAGTCTCTGTACCACTTTAAACTGGATAAGACTTAGGCGAGCACATGACGAAGAGGTACGTATCCTCTTGATGGCTCTCTCCCAAAAATCATCTCTGAATTCTGCTCCCAGTTCAGTCTCCCATGCAGCCAAGGTTTTAGAACTAGTCTGCATATCAAATGACAAAATACTTTGATACAGTTTTGAAATTAGAGATTTTAGATGTGGTTTATGTCGAAATAACTCTTCCCATGGTTGCCGTGGGGGAGGGGAGGGAAAGTCGCTGGAAACACAGTGCGTAGCCTGGAAAGTTCCTAGCCCAGTAGTTATACATAAAATTAGGCAAAGATAGCCCTCCGCTGAGTGCACCAGGGATTTCTTCACTCTGGGAGTCTTCCCTCCCCATATAAAAGAGATGAGAGCCTGATCAATATATTTAAAATATGATTTGGGTAAAAATAGGGGGATGGATGGAAATAAGTAAAGAAATGTTGGCAATATATTCATTTTAACAGCATTAACTCTTCCAAGCATAGACATGGGTAAGCTCCGCCATTTCTGAAATGCAGTCTTCATATGGGAAAGAAGAGCAGTGAAGTTTGTCTCTAATAAGGAAGACAGTGAGCAAGTAACATTAACTCCTAAATATTTAAAACCAAGACGATTCAATTGGAATGGCAAATCAGACTGTTGAAGTGGAAGCACTGATGTATTTAAAGGCCTACATACACCTTTTTGTACGTTAAGCTTGTACCCAGAGAAAGAGCTGAAAGTTTCCAACAGAGGCAAGGTCTTAGGCAAGTGGGAGACAGGATCGGTTACATACAAAAGCAAGCCGTCAGCATACAAGGCAAGTCTGTGTTCTGATCCCCTATGGGTTATCCCTACAAGTGAGGGTGAGGTTCTAAGTGCAATTGAGAGAGGCTCAATAGCTATAGCAAACACCAAAGGGGAAAGTGGACAACCCTGGCGAGTTCCACGGGACAGAGTGATATAGTCAGAATTTAAGTTATTAGTGTTGATAGAGGCTAGAGGCGATGTA
This sequence comes from Umbra pygmaea, assembly GCA_016801145.1. Taxonomy (NCBI): domain Eukaryota; kingdom Metazoa; phylum Chordata; class Actinopteri; order Esociformes; family Umbridae; genus Umbra; species Umbra pygmaea. Next base: position 5,955 of record JACXGM010026588.1, read on the forward strand.
TACAAGAGGCGTATCCAAGATATGTATGCATCTCCAAAGCCAAACTTGCTCAATGTAGCAAAAAGATACTCCCATTCAACTCTATCAAAAGCCTTCTCGGCATCCAATGAAATTACTACTTCAGGGTGTCTATTTATGTCTTTGGAATTAATTATATTAAACAGAGTTTGAATGTTGAAAAATGAATGACGACCTTTAATGAAGCCATTCTGTTCCTCCGATATTATACTGGGCAGAACACCCTCTATGCAAGATGACAGTAACTTTGCCAAAACCTTAACATTGGCATTGAGAAGGCAAAGGGGCCTGTATGAAGCACATGCAGTGGGATCCTTCCCCTCTTTCAGGAGAAGGGATACTGAGGCTTGTCTCAGTATGAAGGGAAGTGAGCCCAGCTTCAGTGACACCTCAAACACAGAGAATAGCAGTGGGGCCAGTTTGTTATGAAATCTTTTGTAAAATTCAGGGGGATAGCAATCAGGGCCAGGGCTTTCCTTGACTGTAAAGACTTGATAGAGCATATGATCTCATTTAATGTCACTGGAGGATCAATTTGCTCAGCCAGTGTGGATTAAATTGTGGGTATCTCCAAGTTATGCTGAAATTCTACCATTAAATCAGAATTATGTGGGGACTCTGAAGTGTAAAGGGAGGAGTAATAGGTTTTAAAAACAGAGTTGATCTCCAAAGGGTAAATTCTGAGAGTTGCAGAGGGGCAATTGATTTGAGATATAGATTGCCCAGCTACATGACGTTTTAGCTGATGAGCCAAAAGGCGACTGGCTTTGTCACTGTACTCATGGTACGTGCCACAAAACGTAGCAATAGCCGCTCAGCTGTGCCTGTAGATAAAAGATCAAACTCTGCCTGAAGGTCGAGGCGTTGTTTGTAGAGTTCAGGAGAAGGGGACAGAGCATATTGGCGGTCAAGGCTGAGAATAGCATTGGAAAACTCCTCCTGTCTAGTTCTCCTAATTTTAGTTTGATGGGATAAGTGAGAAATAATCTGCCCCCTGAGATAAACTTTGAGTGTCTCCCATAGTAAGGAGTAAGATCTGTTTTGTTGAAATTATTATGTCAAGAGCCAAGGGGGCGTGATCAGAAATGACGATGGGTAGATATTCAGAGTTTTTTACCCTTGAGAGTAGAGAGCCATCTACAAAGAAATTAACTATGCGGGAATATGTATGGTGGACCTGGGAAAAAAATGAATATTCTCTGGATTGAGGGTTATGAAATCTCCAGGGATCAACACATCCATGCTGGGCCATAAAATCTGAAAAGTATTAAGACATGGCAGAGGGAACACTAGTACGTGACCTGGACCTATCCAAGACACAATTTAAATCCCCGCCAAATATCAATAAATGTGTATTTAAGGCTGGGATCTGCATTAATAAATTATTAGCGAATTCTACACTATCAAAATTAGGAGCGTAAACATTTACTAAAATAACAGGTGTATAGTCAAGTAAGCCCACAACCATCAGATATCTTCCAGCCCTATCAGAAAGAACCTTTTCTAAGGAGAAGTTAATTTTTTTATGAATTAAGATAGCTACTCCTCTAGCTCTGGAATCAAAATTAGAATAAAAAGACTGACCAGCCCATCGGGTCTTAATTCTAAATTGATCCTTACTGCGCAGATGGGTCTCCTAAAGGAAAACCACATCAACCCTCAGCTGCTTCAGATGAGAAAGCACTCTGGATCTTTTAACAGGACTATTCCCTCCTTTTAAATTCCAGCTCAGAAATCTTAAGGAGGAACCATTTCTATTTTTATCAGCCATGGCATAGATTAGGTGGCAAGGGAAAGTGAAAAGAAAAAAGAAAAATACTAGAGCCTGACCGATATATTCATTGACCGATATTATCGGTAAATATTAGCAGTTTACAGATATATTCGTATCGGTGATATTTCCACCGATAACGACCGATAAATTTGTTTGCAATTCCTTATTTGTCCGGAAGAGGGCGCTCTTTCACCGAATATATATGTTTGAGCATTACAAGAAGACATTATCTTAAAAAGATTAAAACAGTGGGGGTGGAAGAGCTGTTCATAACAAGCTGCTTATAAAGGTGAGTTGAAAACCAGCTTTCCGGTGTAAGAGTCACAAAAAATGTACACAAAGTTTTATATTGCATAAAAAAGGCTTTTGGGGTTATAAGATAGATAGACGCTATGGCCATATTTAGTTACTGAGTATTAACTACTGTACAGTAGCTAGCTACTGAAGTAAAATTGTTTCTGAAAATGCATTTTTAATAAAAAGCCTGCAGTGTTTACTACTCCAGCTCTACCTTGAGGGTGACCAGCGCAATACTTCATTTGAATGTTTGGATTTGATTAGAAAGCAATGTCTATTAATTATATTTGCAAATAAGTTATTTATTTTCATTATTTTAAGTAAAGGAACACTTCTAAATGTATCTTATTTTCTATTTTCCTTGCATTTTTACGTGCGCATGATAGACTGTGCACAATTAAGTCTGCAGTAGAATCACGACCAGCAGTCAAACTACTGAATGGAAGTAACGCCAAGAATCCTGGCTCTCAAGTTGCTAAAAGGAATTGTTCAAAAGTAATATGAATCGCATAATACACCTGCACTAAATGCAACAAAACGAGACTGTGGAAATTTACATTTATCTAATACTGTTCACAAAAACATTAGTTTCAGTAAACAACACTGCAAGGACACAAATAAAAATATCCTAAATAACACTCAGAATCAGACAAAGCTGATAAGCTAACTAACAAACAAATTAGCTGAGTTGATTTAAGGTAAGCCTACGGAGCAGCAGCAATCACCTGCTATTACTGTATGGTATATCTGCCAGCAATTGTTAAGTAGTTAAGTTACTCAGAAAAGCGCTTATGGTTTCCTTCAACAAAATACAAAGTAATAAAATTAGCATGACTCTCAAAATTTATTAAGACCTTGGAAAATCAGATTTTAGACTTTGTAAGACAATTTTAGGCCTTAAATTCTGTAAAATGAAATTAAGACTACTTAAGACTTTTTAAGGACCTGCGGGTACCCTGCTTTGAGTGTCTTTGGAGTCTGGTTTTGAGCACAATCCATGCAGTAAAATGTAGATTTTTCATTTCAGCTATAGTAATAGAAAAAGTTGTGTCGGTATCGGCAAATTTTTCCCACTCAAATTCGGTATCGGTATCGGATTCAAAAATCTCATATCGGTCGGGCTCTACGGAAAAGCATCAAATATTGCAATGCCTTGGACAAGCTATGAAAACATTATATATTTTAGGTGTGATCATTGTACTGTGAAGAGATTTCTGGCTGATTCCGAGCAGAAATGGGTTTGTGCAGATAAAGGCATAATGAGGAAGGTTACTGCCAGACAAAATCATAGGATTAAGAGAGCAGCTGCTGAAATGCCATTACAAAGCAGCAGGTATTTAAAACTGCTGGTGTCCCACGAACGTCAAGGTGTAGGATCCTCCAGAAGCTTGCAGTTGTGCATAAACCTACTATTCGGCCAAACCTAACCAATCAAACAATCAAAAACAGTTGCTGTGGGCCCAGAAATACATGAAGACTATTTTTCAAACAGTCTTGTTTACTGATGAGTGCTGTGCAACCCTGGATGGTCAAGATGGATGGAGTAGTGGATGGTTGGTGGATAGCCACCATGTCCCAATAAGGCTGCAATGTCAGCAAGGAGGTGGCGGACTCATATTTTAGGCCGGAATCATGGGGAAAGAGCTGGTAGGCCCCTTTAGGGTCCCCTGAAGGTGTGAAAATGACCTCTGCAAAGTATATAGAGTTTCTGACTTACCACTTGTTTATTTTTTTTTGTTTATGGACCTCTGCCTGTTTTTCAGTACAGTTTGTTAACTTCCTCCTGAGTTTATATTTTAATAAACATTGTTGTCTTTCATAACTGTTTTGGGAGTAATTGTTACGGAATACCTTGCCCATAATGACTGCTACTCCTTCACGGAGGAAGATTGGGGCTCAGGTTGTACCGGCCTTCTGGGAGGCCTGTTACTCGGGGGAAGACCCTCAGTGCGATTTATATGGGGGGATCATGTCTTTTTATTATTTGTTGCAGGGAGGGTCACCCAAATTTTGTATTCATGAAAACAGCAAAACAAGTGGCTTGTTTGGTGAATATTTTTCCATGTAGCTCTCAGTCTCGGCCCCCCTTTGCTAGTAGATGGGTCTAACCCAGGCGCGTCACCAGATTTCAAATACTTCCAGGACTCAGAAAGATGACTCGGGGCTGAGGGGATTGGGTGTGTGTAATAACATTACCTATAATTATTTGGGCTAGCAATTACATAATTTGTTCTAATAGCGCAAAACCGAGGTCTTTGAAACCTGAACTTTGAAAATTCTGTAGATTTTTGGATTCAGTCACTTAGAAACCTCATCACTTTTAAATTGTGAAATTGTTCAGAGGACACCCACAATCTTTGGATTTTCACAAGAAAAGTTTTGGAATTTTTTATATCATTCAATTAAAAAGCTATTGAATATTTAGGGGAAATTGCAAAGGCTATGCAACACGTGGTGTCCTCTGTGAACAATTTGAAATTAATTGTGGTTCAGGTATGTAGCAGAGTTTCAGGTATGTAAATTGTATTTTCTTCAGCTGTATAAGGTGACTTAAGGTGGGTTTATAAGGTAAGTTTATCAAGGTCAATGATGATCAAAATAATGTCAACAAATGCATAAAAATAAGAGGTCCACGTGGCATAGTGTGGCTAAGTCGCTGCATTGCAGGATAGTCTAAGTAATGGATACTCAAATCTTACCCTATGTAGGCTGGAGCCTGCTGGTTTTCTGTTTTCTACCTATTGATTAATTGCACACACCTGGTGTCCCAAGTCTAAATAAATGCTCAATTAGAGAGATGTAATGAAAAAAATGTGTGTAATCATCCCGTGCCTGAGGTGACTAAAGGCTTCCGTGTTGAATTAGCAGAGCAAAAAAAATCCTCCAGCTCGGTGACATGTGGTTGGGTGAACCATGTGAGTTGGGGACGGTTAGTGGGAGTTTGACATAGTCAATTGGGAGGAGAGAGAAAATAGGGGAAAATCCCTCCAAAAAGTATGTGAATGGATAAAAACTGATAATTATAGTTTATAGTTCTCACTTTTACAAAGGTCAAACAATTCCAGAACAACTGCAAGATGAAAACCACTGACTGGTTGACCGTATGGCTCTGGACAGGGTCCATAGCTCAGCTGAACATGTCAGTAGGTCTTTACTGCACTCCCTGGAAACTCCAACAACACCAGGGGCCCTATTTTAACGATACGCAAGTATCAAACGCGAAACGCAAGTTGCATTGTGGGAGGGTTCGGGCGCTGTTGCTATTTTACTTGCGGGATAAATGATTCTTGCGCCCGACACATATCTAAAATGGGTAGGTCTAAAGTAGCTTCATTAGTCATAGGTGTGGTTTAGGCGTAACGTGCAATAAACCAATCAGATCGTCATCTCACATTCCCTTTAAGAGCAGGCGCGCTTGTTCCATGGCGGATTGCTATTGTAACAGCGATTTTCTATAGATTTTTCTTTTTACTAAATGTAAATACAGAAATGTCACAAGACATAGCCTACTTTCCAATGTTTTGGACTCACTCTCACTGAATCACGAGGTTATGAATGCATGGTAATATTTTTGCAATGTAGTCTAACATTAGACCGAGATTACTCTTCTGTCAAATAAGCTTTCCACTCCCGTTCTGCATTTCTGGGCATTTAAGTGGCTGGCACGCATTTCAACATCATGTCTCCTGAAGTCCTCTAATATTTCCTAATTAATGTCATCAACACATCCATGATTCATGTAAATGTTGCGTAAAATACAAGACACAAATAATGCTGCGACTAGAGTAGTGTACCTGTTCTATCCAAACACCTGACACTCATTTTCAGTGTGCCGAATGTTCATTCAATTAGGCTACACTGCGTGTTTGTGTGTGTTTTTGATTTAACAGCATTTTACGCACTTGCTGGCATCATAAATTGTGTCATCATTAACATGTCTTTAACAGATAGCTGTTGTCCCCTTCACAGCCACCCATCCAAGGGGGGATTCCTCATGGCAAAGTTGCCATAAATGAGTCGTGGCTTGAGCCTGAGTAATTCTGAGTAAAGACATGGGAGATTTTACTATTAGCATCGCAAATTACATGTGTATACTTGTTGATTGAATGGGTTCCCTTGAGGTTGATGTATATCATTGCAAATAATTCATTATGAATAATTTGAGTAAATGTGTACAGTAGATGTATACCTATTTTTCAGATTTTCGGACACCACAATGACTTCCTCGTGTGGTAATATTTTTCCTTCTAATTATGTATTGCAATAATAAAGAACTGCTGCATTTGTGTAGATGAGAGGAACAAAGTGTATGCGCGTTGTGCACACGCTACATTATGGTTAAGCATGCGCCCTTAAAATAGCATATGAATAACACGCCACTGACTTTAAACTAGGTTTTTCCTGGTCAGTGGCGGAATTGTTTTCGGGGACTGCAAGATAGCACCAGGGAACGTTTGCGCCGGAACACGCCTCTTCTTTTCGCTGAACCGCCCAACGAACGCAAGTTCATTCCCTAATTTACAGACGCGCGTCTGTGGAGGGAAAAGTCCCATATGCGTCGGGTGTAAGATAGGAATGATACATGCGTTTGTGTAAAAAGTCAATTGCGCTGGGTGTAAGATAGGGCCCCAGGAGTTGCAGGAAGACAAAGAAGATCCTCGCTGATGCCAGTCACCTTGGCTACAGCTTGTTCCAGCAAATCAGGGGACGCTGTTTTTCACATTTCAATTTATTTCACCGTTTAAGCCAGGGGTCTCCAAACCCTTTCATGGAGGGCCTAGTGTATGCAGGTTTTCACTTTTAACTTGTTCAAGCCTGATGGAGTAGCTCACTAATTGGTTAGGATCTCCCCTCACCTGGCAGTCTAGGTCCTAATTTGGCTCTAATTGAAGGGAAATACCAAAAACCAGCATACACTAGGCCCTCCATGGAAGGGTTTGAAGACCCCTGGTTTAATTATTGCACATAAGTTTGTACCCACAGTGACAGGAGAAAACACCCACACACAACAATGTAATCCATCATGACAGAGAATCATCAAACAATGAACTGCACTGCCCTCTGGACACCTGGGGCCTCATTTATTAACGTGGCGTACGCACAAAAGAAGGCGTACGCTGCTCTCTACGCAATAATTGGGATTTATAAAAAGCAAACTTGACGGGAAAATGTGCAGTCCTTCACGGAAACTCTGACCAATGCGTACGCACAAAAACGGGTGAAATGAGAAATGGCGACACCGCCGGCAGTTGGATGAAACACGTGAAGCTGTCTGAAACTACAGACCGTTGTGTAGCTAAATGAAATCGAAATATTCTCACAATCAGCCTGTGGTGAAATACAAATAAAATAAAACAAGATTGTAGCCAACGTAAATGCAAATAAAGACAGATTTGCAAAAATAACACTCAAATATATTCTGTAATTATATTGGCATGTTATGTAATTCATCCTCATAAATAATACGGTAAACAGAACAAAATCATGTTTAAAACTGATATTCTTGTCGATGTCTCTGTGTGGCGGAGCAGAAAGACAAATATATGATGATAGATAGAGATAGTCATTATTGTCCATTGGGTAAAGTAGTTTTCATAGTACATGTTGTCATCAGCTACAGAATCATAATGTTCATTTTTAAATGTGTTCCATCGTGACTCATGTCTTAACCATTTTGAAAGGTGCAAAAATTCAATTTACGCAGAACTATTTCCCATTTACAATTAGATTAATACTGACATCTGTAGATTATCAGATACAGTCAAATGGATGGTTATAAAAAGCCATTCCATCCCAATGCGTATTGACGCACAATGGCTGATCTTGCGCTGTTAGATAATAATTATAATAATAGCTTAATAGTGCATTTTATTTAGTGGCGCCTTTCATAATGACAGGATTTCTGACGACTGGCACTTTCCAGAGGGAATTGGCTGACAGGTCAGGGATATCTCAGCCAATCCTTAGCTGGGTTATGCCAGACGTGTTAGGTATACAGTGCCTTGCGAAAGGATTCGGCCCCCTTGAACATTTCGACCTTTTGCCACATTTCAGGCTTCAAACATAAAGATGTAAATCTAAAATTCTTTGTGAAGAAGCAACAACAAGTGGGACACAATCATGAAGTGGAACAAAATTTATTGGATATTTCAAACTTTTTTAACAAATAAAAAACTGACGAATTGGGCGAGCAAAATTATTCAACCCCTTTACCTTCAGTGCAGCAAACTCTCTCCCGAAGTTCAGTGAGGATCTCTGAATGATCCAATGTTGACCTAAATGACTAATGATGATAAATAGAATCCACCTGTGTGTAATCAAGTCTCCGTATAAATGCACCTGCTCTGTGATAGTGTCAGAGGTCCGTTGAAAGCACAGAGAGCATCATGAAGAACAAGGAACACACCAGGCAGGTCCAAGATACTGTTGTGGAGAAGTTCACAGCCGGATTTGGATACAGAATGATTTACCAAGCTTTAAACATCCCAAGGAGCACTGTGCAAGCGATAATATTGAAATGGAAGGAGTATCAGACCACTGCAAATCTACCAAGACCCGGCCATCCCTCTAAACCTTCAGCTCATACAAGGAGAAGACTGATCAGAGATGCAGCCAAGAGGCCCATGATCACTCTGGATGAACTGCAGAGATCTACAGCTGAGGTGGGCGAGTCTGTCCATAGGACAACAATCAGTCGTATACTGCACAAATCTGGCCTTTATGGAAGAGTGGCAAGAAGAAAGCCATTTCTAAAAGATATCCATAAAAAGTGT